>MU734093.1:76708-127240 GCA_026770625.1 Nicotiana glauca | reverse complement strand
ACCATAAGTGCCTAACCTAGGTTGTGTTGGTTGTAGAGATTGTGAAATGGTTTAATTAAGGAGGTTGATGGTTGGTTATGAATGAATGGTCATACATATGTTATTGGAAGTTATAAATTGGTTAGGAATGATGGTGGAGTGAATTTGTTGGTTAATAGTGATAGTCGGATGGACCAATACATAGTTAGGAGGTGTAAATATCTATGCCTACAAGGTGTTTGATAATATGCCTAAATGGCCTTAGTTATGGAGTTTATTACCAATATTGGCCCTATTGAATGTTGTATTGTAGATTAAAGTTACATAACTATATTGGATCATTGTAGTAACATTAAAGGACGAATTTCAGATATATATGGGTTACAACCCCGTATTTTAGTTATCGAACTTCATCGATGTTTGTGTGATTTTTGGCAGATTTATCGCACGAGAAGGCCAATTTGAGAGGCAAGGGCATAGAGAGCTAGAGGTGAGTAATAGATGTAAATGATGTTCTGAGGGTTTCAAACCCCGGACTTTCACATCGTAATGCTATATTGAGGCGTCACACGCACTCCATGAGGAGTGCGGGGTCGGTTACTATTGGGGATCGTGACTTGGTCCATCCCGCTTGATATTTCTACTATACTGGTGGTTGATACACATGCTTTATTGATATTTACTGGGTTAGATGCCATGTTTGGGGCCTTGTGCCGACTTTTAGAACCTTTCGAGGATTGATATCTCTGTTCATGCATGCATTTGCATATCATTTGGATTCAGTCCAAAGCTTTTAACACTGTTTTGCAAACTTAGCCATATTTTCTAAGTTTTGAAAACTCAAATGACATTTTAAATGATATTTCGGGCTGAGAACTACTATTTCATAAATGCCCAAGGGGCTTATGATGATTTTCTGGACTGATGCATGGTTGGCTCGAGCTGCACGCTGCAGCAGTGATATATGGATATAGAGGCCAAGGGCCTGGTTGATGATACTGATATTGATATGAGGCTAAGGGCCTGGATTTGATGCCCCGGGATGGCTTGTTATTGCGCTTGGGCTGTAGGAGCCCCTCCGGAGTCTGTACACACCCCCAGTGAGCTCCGTCAACGATAAATCATATGCATGGTTGGCTCGGGCTGTGCACCACAGTGGGTACTGGAATGTACCATCATATGCATTGCATAGCATCCATGCATTTGCACCTTTCATTGTTGTTCAGCTGTTCCGTTTCATACATTGCTGTATATTTGGATTATAGCTTACTTTGTGTAATTACTGTGTTTTCTTATCTTTGGACTGTATTTATTTTTATTACTCACTGGGTCGGAGTACTCACTTTACTCCCTACACCTTGTGTGCAGATCCAGGGCAGTATCAGGCTGAGTAGATCCAGCAGTTCAGCATATTGAGCTTATCGGGAGCATCAAAGTAGCTGCACGGCGTTCGCAACCATTGATCTTCTCACTTCTATCCTATCCTTTTATTTCTGCATTTTCAGACTCCAGATATACTATGTATTAGGATGACATTCTGTATTCTAGAGGCTCAGATTCGTGACACCGGGTCCTAGTGGGACTATATTGTGTATTTTGTTAAATTCTTCAGTACTTTTGATCTTGACTTAATTGATATTTCTTTCCGATATTTTGATAAATTGGGTTAAGTGTTGAGTAATGGTCGGGCTTGCCTAGTAGTGTACTGGGCGCCATCACAACCGGGTTGGGGTCGTGACAGCAAGTAGCAACGATGGGCGTGGATATACATGTGGGCAATAGTAAAAGACTAGGCAGAAAGCTCGTGAGTAATAGGCAAAATTGGAAAACACGGAATATCAACTTCAATTAACTAGCATAATGGAGGCTTGAGTACAAATGTAGAAAATAGGAAGGAAAACGTGATCTTTACAACTTAACAAGTAAGGGCATGAATGACTAGCATGGTGAAAGGTTTATACTAAAGTGTAACATAATAGATACGATATGAGTATAATTATAAAAGTAGGAAATAGGCATGGTATTTGCAAGTTAAGCAAGTAGAAGGTGTGATAAACACAACAATAATTGATATAGAGATCATGATAGAGCAATAGCAACAAATCATATCGGATCTATAATTACGACAATAACAGTTTAAGGTAAAGACATGAACGTATACACGAAAGACCGATACCAAACATAATGCATGTCCCTTATCCTCAACAGAAATGCCCATCATGCTATGACCTCATGGTGATATAAAAGCATAACAGTATAAATAAAATGGCATGACATCACCCTTCGTGCTTTACACTCTCATAACATGGCACAGTATCACCCTTCGTGCTTTTACTCTTAATAATATGGCACGACATCACCCTTCGTGCTTTACACTCTTCCTTACCAAGAATATTTATATCGATGACAAACAAGGCAGGAAGCATAAATAACATCAAGGAGAGTGTTTTAACGAATATTCCAAATAAATCCCAATTACAACTTTCCAAGTTAACAATGATTCAAAAACTCTCAAGAACCGTATTATTCAAATACTTCCACAAATCTCACAAATGATCCACAATACAAGTATAGAGTCTAGTATCTCAAGAATATAGGCCATCGTAATGTAGTAATGATTTTGCATAGAGATGACCGAATTAGACACATCAATGTATTCTCAAAATTTTCGTGAAGTTTGATAAATTTATAATAAGCTAAGTCTTGATTTCTATCATTTAATATTGTGTTCTTAGTCTCTAAGAGTCAAGTAAGGCATGAAGCAGGAGGTCACGAAATTCTACAAACATAAATGTAACGTAATACACCCCCCGAGCAAGATTAACTCTGGCACATAAATACGCTCATCACCTCATATATGTATCACCCCCGCATGCAGCAAACACTGACAAATAGGAGGAAAAATTCCCTCAACAAAGTTAGGCAAAACACTTACCTCAATTCAGCTAACTAAACATTCAAATTAGCCTTTTTTCTTTACAAGTTTGCCTTCGCCCGACTCAATCTAGCCAACGACAAAAATACCACACATAATGCAAGATAAAATAATTTCAATTAATAAAGCTGTGATTTTTATTATATTTCTAAAAAGTCAATAAAAGTCAAACCCCGGGTCCGCCCGATGAAAACCCGGGTCCAAGGGTAGGTCTTGACTACCCATAGCTTCACGAGTCCAAATATGTGTTATGTTTCCGAATCTATGTCCTATTTGACTTTCAAATCCTAAATTTTTATTTTTCAAAACTTCGACAAAATCCCCAAAAATTTCATAGATTTTTGATGAATTTGATGTTAAATCTTATATAAAATCATGAAATATCATTGAGAAATGATTAGATATACTTATTCAATGATTTGGTATGAAAATCACTTCACAAAATCGCCTCTCCTCGAAGCGAGGGTTAAAAATATATGAAAACGAAGCTAAGTCTCAGAATTCTGAGCGCCTAACAGGTTGCCGATGTCGTATTTGCGACATAGGGTTGCGAACAACTTATCACAAATGAAAAGATTTTGAATTTCTGCTACCTATGTAAATGCGACCAAATTGGTCGCAAATGCGAGCAGTGGTCCTTCGCAAAAACGAAAAATTCTTCGCAAATGTGAATCTTTCTCCTGTAGCCCAGCTTCGCAATTGCGAATGAAAGAAGGACAAGAGTGGTTCCACTAGCCGATGCTTAAGTGTAAGCCCATGCCTCCTCTTTCTCATAAACCTAATCTGCACCAGAAGAAGAGTTCAAACCATCTCATAGGTCGTCCTCAGTACAAAAAGTCAATTCAATGTTCAAGTCAAATGTGATGACCCAAAAGAGTCATCACCTGTATTTCTACTCACTCTAGACTTTTAAGGCCATGAAAACCTCACTTGGGGGTTGCCTCGACTTGTGTGCGCAGTCCGGGCGCGTCGCTGGAATGTTTAAATATGAAATTTTGAGAAAGATAATACATTTTGATGTTTAATTGTTTAAGTTTAACTCCGGTCAACGTGTTGAGCGAACGGACCCAAACTCATGATTCAACAGTCCCCGAGGGTCTGTAGGAAATTATGGGACTTGGGTGTGTGCCCGGAATCAAATTCCGAGGTCCCAAGTCCGAGAAATGAATTGTTATGTGAAATTGTTTTCTGAAAATATTTAAAGAATTGGAAAGTGTTAATTGTTCAGAAGACTATGCCGTCGGGCTCTTTTTATAGTTCCGACGCCCGGTACAAATCTTATATATGGTTTAAACGATAGCTATAAAGTTTGGTTAAAGTTGGACGTCATTTGACATGTTTTGAGCTAGAAATCATAAACTTGATGTTTCATGGAAATTGGAAAGAAATCATGGGTATTGAGACCCAAATTGGCGAAATATTATGTTATTGGGGCGATTTGATCGCACGGATGAGTCTGTAGTGTGTTTTTGAGATTACATATATGTTTGGTTTGGAGCCCCAAGGGCTCAGGTGAGTGTTGAGTAGGTCCCGAGAGGGTCTTAGACTTAAAAGTATCAGGCGTTGCAGGCCCCTAGCGCAGCCACGGTCATTTTCGCGCGGTTCGAGCTGGAAGCCGCGTGGCCGCGGTGCAGTTCGCACAGTCCGCATGGCCAGGCTCAAAGGGGTCCTCAGCCTTGGCTTGACCAGCATGGCCGCGCACCAAGTTCGTGTGGTCCGTGCTGGGAGATTCATAGGAGGCCCAGGTGCAAATCCACCAGCGTGGTCGCGCACCAAAATCATGCGGTCCGCGCACCAAAATCGTGCGGTCCGCGCTAGGTAGGTTCAGAGTGTCGTTTTTCCCCCCTTCCTTGGCACGGCCGCGAGACATTTTTGTGCGGTCCGCGCCGGTTCTTCAGTGAAGTATATAAATCCGAGATTTTCAGTTATTTTACACTTTTTCAAAACCCAAAAACATAAGAGGCGATTTTCCAAACGATTCTTCTTCTTCAAAACGATTGGTAAGTGATTTCTAACTTATTTTCTTCACTCCTCATCACCTTTATACATAATTTCAACTTCAAAACAAAGATTTTAATGGGGAATTTTGGGAACTTATGGCAGAACCTAGGGTTTCTAAAATTGGGGGTTTTGGACCTCAATTTGGGGTCCGATTAATAAATAACTTATATACTTGAGTTCATGAGGGAATGGGTAACCAGGTTGTGGTTCGAACCTCGCATTTTGACCACGTGGGCCCGGGGCATTTTTGGGAATTTTTAGCAAAACTTAGCGAAAATTCATTTTTCATGCATTCAAATTGATTCAATTAGCATTTGTTGATACATTCAAGTAATTTGTGATTAGATTCGAGCGGTTTTGTGGTGAATTCGAAGGGTAAAACTATACTAGAGGCTTGAGTTGAGTTTGGAGCATTCGAGGCAAGTGTCTGATCTAACCTTGGCTTGATGGAATAGGATTAGAGTGTTATTAATTGCTAATTGCTAAATGATCACGTACGGTGTATAGGCATGGTGACGAGTATCTACACACCTGTGTCTAGCATGTCTGTGGGTCCTTGTCTGTACTTATTCTGATATTTTTGGGACTCTTCCATACTAATTGATGAATTCTAAATAATGTGAAGAGTATGAGGATTAGTTACGAATTGTGAATTACTTGGAGCGTTGGCTCGAACGATGAAATACTAGTGAGTAAGAAATGAAATAAATGGAGATAGATATTACTAATCCATTGCCGGAATGGTTTGAGTATATTGGTTATCTCCCTTGGCGGGATGTGAAAGTTGTTATTGTTGCTCCCTTGCCGAGATTTATCTGTTTTAATTGTGTTTTCTCTTGCCAGGACATTTCTTATTCTTTTCTTATTTCTTCGCCCGTTTGGTTGTGATTGTTGTTTGGGTAAGGAAGAGTGATAGTGTATGAAGGGTCATTTCGTGCCATGTTTTGATTATATTTGCACGAAGGGTCATTCCGTGCCATAATTTGATTATATTTGCACGAAGGGTCATTCCGTGAAGTGTTTTGATTATATTTGCATGAAGGGTCATTCCGTGCCATGTTTTGATTATATTTGCACGAAGGGTCATTCCGTGCCATGTTTTGATTATATTTGCACGAAGGGTCATTCCGTGCCATATTTTGATCATATTTGCACGAAGGGACATTCCGTGAAGTGTTTTGATTATATTTGCATGAAGGGTCATTCTGTACCATGTTTTGATTATATTTTCACGAAGGGTCATTCCGTGCCATGTTTTGATTATATTCGCACGAAGGGTCATTCCGTGCCATGTTTTGATTATATTGGCATGAAGGGTCATTCCGTGCCATGTTTTGATTATTTATGCACGAAGGGACATTCCGTGCTCTGATACCAACTTGTCACGACTCGAATTTCCCACCATCGGGGGTCATGATGGCACCTACTAATAGGAGCTAGGCAAGCCAATTAACTTAACACTACTCTTAACAACATTAACCAAGTAAGGAAGGACGAGACAATTAACATAAAAGCGGAAGTCTGAAAAGCATAGATAACTGAAAACCAAAAATGCGGAAGTTTAACATTTCTCTACCCAAGACTGGTGTCACTAACTCATGAACTACTAAAGAGTGCTAAAATCAATTCTGAGTAGAGGTACATCAAGGTTTGTCTCAGTACAAAGAAAACAAACTAATAACATAGAAGGGACTCCGGCCTGCGGACTCTAACTAGGATACCTCGAAAGTCCCTCGCCTGAGGTCAGCTCCCAATCAACTACTGTTGTGGTCCAAAAGCTGCTCCGGTACCGTGATCTATGCAAAAGAGCACAGAAGTGTAGCATCAGCACAACCGACCCCATGTGCTGGTAAGTGCCTGGCCTAACCCCGACGAAGCAGTGACGAGGCTAGACAGGACTACCAAACCAACCTGTGCAGTTCAATATATATTTATGCAGTAAAAGGGAAGAATATCGAAGTTAAATAGTTAAAGGTAGGGAAGCATGCTATGGGGGAGTACAGTCCGGATATAAAGTCAACAACCTGCTACACGTACTCCAGAGCAGGAAGCTTCCCAGACTCATGTCCCAGTGGTTCAGCTAGCTGTGGCAGCTCAGCCAGGTATTACAGCTCAGGCCGACGATTGAGCGGCTATGTCTTCGGATGCTTTGTGAAAACTTGATCGGTTCTCCAAGCTTTTCACCACCACATTTAGCAGTGCTTCATCAGAGGATCCACATGACTTCCTATTCAGCTATCATGAGATCCTTAGGACCATGGGTATAGTGGAGACCAATGGGGTCGATTTTGCCACCTTCCGGCTTGCAGGATCTGCCAAGACTTGGTGGAGGGATTTTTGCCTATCTAGACCAGCAGGGTCTCCAGCTTTGACATGGGATCAGTTCACGGAGTTGTTTTTGGAGAAGTTTCTCCCGATCACTCAGCGGGAGGCACTTCGCTGGCAGTTTGAGCGCCTGTAGCAGAGCTCCATGAATGTTACACAGTATGAGACTCGATTTGTTGACTTGGCACGCCATGCTATTGTGATACTCCCCATAGAGCGAGAGAGGGTCCGGAGATTTATTGATGGACTGATTCAGTCGATCCGTCTCCAGATGGCTATGGGAGCTTGTAGTGAGATTTCCTTTCAGGAGGCGGCCAATGCGGCCTGCAGAGTTGAGATGTCCCTCGCACGGGGAGGTGGTCAGGTCTTCGGATAAGAGGCCTCGTCATTCTGGTAGGTTCGGTAGTACCTTGTCTGGAGGTAGGGATTCCTATGGTAGAGGTCATTCACTAAGGCCCTTTCAGTCAGCGCTCCAGGTTTGTCATGGTACTCCAGGCAGCGGTGGTTCTTAGCAGTACTATTCGTATCAGCAGCCTATCCGTGCACCCCCACTTCAGAGCTTTAGGGGAGGATATTCAGGTCGACAGGGCCAGCAGTCGTAGCAGTCGAGGTCTTATTATGATTGTGGTGACCCCGGTCACATTGTCAGGTTTTTTCATCGAGCCTCGGGCAGCTCTCAATAGCAGGGTCCTTGCCCCATGATTCAGGTAGCAGGTGATCCACAGCTCGCCCAACCAGCTAGAGGCGGGGGTAGAGATCATTGAGGTGGAGGTAGGGACCGTAGAGGTGGAGCTCGGACCGGCAGAGGTAGAGGCCAGCCAGTAGCCGATCGTCCCATAGACATGGTTCAGGGAGGTGGGGCCCAGCCCAAGTGTTATGCCTTGCCATCCATGCAAGAGGCTGAGTCTTCAGATGCTGTTATTACAGGTACTATTCTGGTCTGTGTTAGGGATGCTTCAGTGCTATTTGACACAAGGTCTACGTATTCATATATGTAATCTTATTTTGCACCCTACCTGGCTATGACTAGTGATGCCTTGGGTGTCCCTGTTAATGTATCTACACCAGTGGGTGATTCTATAGTGGTCGACCGAGTTCATCATTCCTGTGTGGTAGTGTTTGAGGGTCTTGAGACCCGTGTTGATTTATTGTTTCTAGACATGGTGGATTTCGATGTTATATTGGGGATGGATTGGTTGTCCCCGTATCATGCTATCTTGGATTGTCATGCCAAGACCGTGACCTTGGCTTTGCCAGATTTGCCCCGATTGGAGTGGAGAGGGACCCCAGGTCATGCCACCCGTAATGTAATTTCAGATGTAAAGGCTCGACGCATGGTCGAGAAGGGGTGTTTAGCTTATTTGGCATATGTGCGCGATTCCAGTGTAGAGGTTCCTTCTATTGACTTTGTTCCTATTGTTCGGGAGTTCCCATAGGTTTTCCCTTCGGATCTACCGGGTATGCCGCCCGACAAGGATATTGATTTCTGTATTGATCTGGCCCCAGGCACGCAACCTATTTCTATTCTGCCGTATCGCATGGCCCCACAAGAGTTGAAGGAGTTAAAGGACCAGTTGCAGGATTTGCTAGAGAAGGGTTTTACCAGGCCTAGTGTTTCTCCTTGGGGTACGCCAGTGTTATTTGTGAAGAAAAAGGATGGATCGATGAGGATGTGCATTGATTACCAGTAATTGAACAAGGTGACGATAAAGAACAATTATCCACTGCCGAGGATTGATGATTTATTTGACCAGCTTCAGGGTGCGAAGGTGTTTTCAAAGATAAACTTGAGATCTGGCTACCATCAACTGAGGATTAAGGCGTCTGATGTCCCTAAGACAGCATTTCGCACTCAGTATGGGCATTATGAGTTTTTGGTCATGTCATTTGGGTTGACCAATGCCCCAGCAGCATTCATGGGGTTGATGAACCGGGTAGGCCGTACATGGACTTGTTCGTGATAGTCTTCATTTATGATATTTTTGTGTACTCCCTCAGCCAGGAGGAGCACGAGCAGCACCTCAGAGTAGTTCTTCAGACTCTGAAGGATAGTCAGTTGTATGCTAAGTTCTTGAAGTGCGAGTTCTGGTAGAGCTCAGTTGCATTTCTGGGTCATGTAGTATCTGCAGAGGGTATTCAAGTAGACCCGAAGAAGATTGAGGCAATCAAGAATTGGCCTCGACCAGCTTCAGCGACCGAGATTCGGAGTTTCTTGGGGTTGGCAGGTTATTACCATCGATTTGTGGAGGGATTTTCATCCATCGCAGCCCCGATGACCGGATTGACCCAGAAGGGTGCTCATTTCAGATGTTCGGACGAGTGCGAGGAGAGCTTTCAGAAGCTCAAGACAGCTCTGACTACGGCACCGATATTTGTTTTGCCAACAGGTTCAGGGCCTTATACAGTTTATTGTGATGCTTCCCGTATTGGGCTTGGTACAGTGTTGATGCGGGATGGTAGAGTCATTGCTTATGATTTAAGGCAATTAAAGATCCACGAGAAGAACTATCCGGTGCGTGATCTAGAGTTGGCGGCCATTGTTCATGCCTTAAAGATTTGGAGGCATTATTTATATGGTGTGACGTGTGAGGTATACATGGATCACAAGAGTCTTCAGTATCTGTTCAAGCAGAAGGAGCTGAATTTGAGGCAGAGAAGGTGGTTGGACTTGTTCAAGCAGAAAGAGTTGAACTTGAGGCAACAGAGATGGTTAGAGCTATTAAAGGATTATGATGTTACTATTTTGTACCACCCGGGGAGAGCCAATATGGTGTCAGATGCATTGAGTCGGAAGTCCGCCAGCATGGGTAGTCTTGCTTATGTTCCGGTCACCCAGAGACCGCTTGCTTTGGATATTCAGGCTTTGGCCAATCGGCTTGTGAGGTTGGACATTTCTAAGACTAGCATGGTGTTAGCTTGCACGATCGTTCGTTCATCATTATTGGAGCATATCCGTGATCGGCAGTTTGATGACCCCCATTTGTGTGTCCTGAGAGACACGGTGCAGCGGGGAGGTGCCACGAAGGTGACCTTAGACCGTGATGGTGTTTTGAGATTGCAGGGGAAAGTTTGTGTGCCCAATGTTGATGGTATTAAAGAATCAATCTTAGCGGAGGCCTATAGTTCTCGGTATTCTATTCACCCGGGCACAGCGAAGATGTATCAGGACTTGCGCCAGTATTATTGGTGGCGTAGGATGAAGAAAGATATTTTCGCATATGTGGCACGATGTTTGAACTGTCATCAGGTTAAGTATGAGCATCAGAGACCTGGTGGTTTGTTTCAGAGGATTGAGCTTCCCGAGTGGAAGTAGGAGAGGATTACCATAGATTTCGTTACCGGACTTCCTATGACTCGGAAGAAGTCTGATGCTATATGGGTCATCGTTGATAGACTGACCAAGTTAGCGCACTTTATTCCTGTTGCAGCCACCTATTCATCGGAGAGGTTAGCTGAGATCTACATCCAAGAGATTGTTCTCCTTCATGGGGTGCCGGCATCGATCATTTCGGATCGGGGTACGCAGTTTACCTCGAGCTTCTATAGAGCAGTACAGCAGGAGTTGGGCACCCAGGTTCAGTTGAGCACAGCGTTCCATCCTCAGACGGACGGCAAGTCCGAGAGGACTATTCAGATATTGGAAGATATGCTCTGAGCCTGTGTCATTGATTTTGGAGGCTCGTGGGACCAGTTTTTGCCTTTGGCAGAGTTCGCCTACAACAACAGCTATCAGTCCAGCATTCAGATGGCTCCCTATGAGGCATTGTATGATAGGCGATGTCGGTCTCCAGTCGGATGGTTTGAGCCGGGAGAGGCTCGGTTATTGGGTATAGATTTAGTTTAGGAGGCCTTGGATAAAGTCAAGATCATTCAGGACAGGCTTTGTTTGGCTAAGTCGCGGAAAAAGAGTTATGCGGATCGCAAGGTTTGAGATGTATCTTTCATGATTGGTGAACGAGTATTGCTCCGTGTATCGCCTATGAAAGGCGTGATGAGATTTGGGAAGAAGGGCAAGCTTAGCCCTAGGTTCATTGGCCCAATTGAGATTCTTGTTCGTGTGGGAGAGGTGGCCTACAGACGTGCCTTGCCGCCTAACTTGTCAGCCGTGCATCCAGTGTTTCATGTGTCTATGCTTCAGAGGTATCACGGCGATCCTACCCACGTGTTAGATTTCAGCACTGTCCAATTGAACAAGGATCTGTCTTACGAGGAGGAGCCGGTAGCTATCCTAGACCGACAGGTTCGACAGTTGAGGTCAAAGAGTTCTCCTTCAGTGTGTATCCAGTGGAGAGGTCAGCCTCCTGAGGCCTCGACCTGGGAGTCCGAGTCTGATATGCGGAGCCGTTATCCCCATCTTTTTCCCGACTCAGGTACTTCCTTCTTTTGTCCGTTCGAGGACGAATGGTTGTTTTAGAGGTGGAGAATGTGACGACCCAAAGGGGTCATCACCTGTATTCCTACTCACTCTAGACTTTTGAGGACGTGAAAACCTCACTTGGGGTTGCCTCAACTTGTGTGCGCAGTCCGAGCGCATCGCCGGAATGTTTAAATGTGAAATTTTGAGAAAGATAATAAATTTTGATGTTTAATTGATTAAGTTTGACTCCGGTCAACGTGTTGAGCGAACGGACTCGGACTCGTGATTCGACAGTCCCGGAGGGTCCGTAAGAAATTATGGGACTTGGGTGTGTGCCCGGAAACAAATTCCGAGGTCCCAAGTTCGAGAAATGAATTGTTATGTGAAATTGTTTTCCGAAAATATTTAAAGAATTAGAAAGTGTTAATTGTCCAGAAGACTGTGCTGTCGGGCTCGTATTGTGGTTTCGATGCCCGGCACAAATCTTATATATGGTTTAAACGATAGCTGTAAAGTTTGGTTAAATTTGGACGTCATTTGACGTGTTTTGAGCTAGAAATCATAAATTTGATGTTTCATGGAAATTGGAAAGAAATCATGGGTATTGAGACCCAAATTGACGAAATATGATGTTATTGGGGCGATTTGATCGCACGGATTAATCCGTAGTGTGTTTTTGAGATTACATGTATGTTTGGTTTGAAGCCCCGAGAGCTCGGGTGAGTGTTGAGTAGGTCCCGAGAGGGTCTTAGACTTAAAAGTATCAGGTGTTGCAGGCCCCCAGCGCGATCGCGGTCATTTCTGCACGGTCCACGCGGCCGCGGTGCAGTTCACACGGTCGGCATGGCCAGGCTTAGAGGGGTCCTCAGCCTTGGCTTGACCAACGCGGCCGCGCACCAAGTTCGTGCGGTCCGTGCTGGGAGATTCAGAGGAGGCCCCAGGTGCAAATCCACCAGCGCGGCCGCGCACCAAAATCGTGCGGTCCGCACTGGGTAGGTTCAGAGAGTCATTTTTGCCCACCTTCCTTGGCGCGGCCGCGGGACATTTTTGTGCGGTCCGCATCGGTTCTTCAGTGAAGTATATAAATCCGAGATTTTCAGTTATTTTACACTTTTTCAAAACCCAAAAACAAAAGAGGTGATTTTTTAAACGATTCTTCTTCTTCAAAATAATTGGTAAGTGATTTCTAACTTATTTTCTTCACTCCTCATCACCTTTAAACATAATTTTAACTTCAAAACAAAGATTTTAATAGGGAAATTTGGGAACTTAGGATAGAACCTAGGATTTCTAAAATTGGGGGTTTTGGACCTCAATTTGGTGTCCGATTCCAAAATAACTTATATACTTGAGTTAATGAGGGAATGGGTAACCGGGTTGTGGTTTGAACCTCGTATTTTGACCACGTGGGCCCGGGGGCATTTTTGGGAATTTTTAGCAAAATTTTGTGAAAATTCATTTTTCATGCATTCAAATTGATTCAATTAGCATTTGTTGATACATTCAAGTAATTTGTGATTAGATTCAAGTGGTTTTGTGGTGAATTTGAAGGGTAAAGCTATACTAGAGGCTTGAGTTGAGTTTGGAGCATTCGAGGTAAGTGTCTGATCTAACCTTGGCTTGAGGAAATAGGATTAGAGTGTTATTAATTGCTAATTGCTAAATGATCAAGTACGGTGTACAGGCATGGTGACGAGTATCTACACACTGGTGTCTAGCATGACCGTGGGTCCTTGTCTGTACTTATTCTGATATTTTTGGGACTCTTCCATACTAACTGATGAATTCTACATAATGTGAAGAGTATGAGGATTAGTTATGAATTGTGAATTTCTTGGAGCGTTAGCTCAAACGATTAAAATACTATTGAGTAAGAAATGAAAGAAATGGAGAGAGATATGACTAATCCCTTGCCGGAATGGCTTGAGTATATTGGTTATCTCCCTTGCCGGGATGTGAAAGTTGTTATTGTTGCTCCCTTGCCGGGATTTAGCTGTTTTAATTGTGTTTTTACTTGCCGAGACATTTCTTATTCTTTGCTTATTCCTTCGCCCGTTTGGTTGTGATAGCTGTTTGGGTGAGGAAGAGTGATAGTGCACGAAGGGTCATTCCGTGCCATGTTTTGATTACATTTGCACGAAGGGTCATTCCGTGCCATGTTTTGATTATATCTGCACGAATGGTCATTCCGTGCCATATTTTGATTATATTTTCACGAAGGGTCATTTCGTGTCGTGTTTTTATTATATTTGCACGAAGGGTCATTCCGTGCCATGTTTTGATTATATTTGCACGAAGGGTCATTCCGTGCCATGTTTTGATTATATTTGCACGAAGGGTCATTCCTACCATATTTTGATTATATTTGCACGAAAGATCATTCCGTTTCATGTTTTGATTATTTATGCACGAAGGGACATTCCGTTCTCTGATTGACTATAATTGCACGAAGGATCATTCCGTGCCATGAAATGAGAGATATGTGAGGGAAAGCACGATAGGTGATTTCGTGCATTTTATTTGATTGCTTTTGGTGCGAATGAGAGTAAAAGCACGAAGGTTGATGTCGTGCAACTATTGATTTCCTGCTTTGTTAATCATTGTTATTGCCCTGTTTCTTGCTTAAGTTGTTGACTTTATATTCGGACTGTTTTCCCCCATAGCATGCTTCCCTTCCTTTAACTGTTTAACTTCGGTACTCTTCACTTCTATTGCATATATATATATATATATATATATATATATATATATACATATATATATATATATATATATATATATATATTGAACTGCACAGGTTCGTTTGGTAGTCCTGTCTAGCCTCGTCACTCTTCGTCGGGGTTAGGCCAGGCACTTACCAGCACATGGGGTCGGTTGTGCTGATGCTACACTTCTATGCTCTTTTGCACAGATCATGGTACCAGAGTGTCTTTTGGACCACAGTAGTAGTTGATTGGGAGCTGACCTCAGTCGAGAGACTTTCGAGGTAGCCTAGCTGGCTTCCGCAGGCCGGAGTCCCTTCTATGTTATTAGTTTGTTTTCCTTGTACCGAGACAAACCTTGATGTACTTCTACTCAGACTTGATTTTAGCACTCTTTAGTAGTTCGTGAGTTAGTGACACAAGTCTTGGGTAGAGAAATGTTAAACTTCCGCATTTTTCGTTTTTCAGTTATCTATGCTTTTAATACTTCCGCTTTTATGTTAATTGTCTCGTCCTTCCTTACTTGGTTAATGTTGTTAAGAGGAGTGTTAGTAGGCGCCATCACGACCCCCGATGGTGGGAGATCCGGGTCGTGATATCAAAGGTGAGGGTAAGCGGGCATACTTGCTTTCCCTTCTTCCAGGATCAAATGCGAAAATGAGACCTCCCTTTTGGTCCTACCTCTTTGGAAGCCGCATTTACCACTCGAATTGGCCAGACCAAAATGTCAAATGCGATGGCCGCATTTGCGACCAAAACATTGCAAATGTGAGAAAATCAAAACCAGCACTCAAGAATTATGAAAAACAAATACGAAACCAATTTGAAACTCACCCGAGCCCTCGGAACTCTAAACCAAATATGCACAAAAGTCTAAAAACATCATATGAAACCATTCGCACGATCAAAACATCAAAATAACCTCCAAAACCATGACTCGGACGCCAAAACGCATGAAGATCAACTTAAACTTCAAGAACTTCTAAAATCGTAACCGAGCATCCGAACCATATTAAATCAATTCCGCATGACGCTAAATTTTGTAGACAAGTTCCATATTCCAAAAAAACCTACTCAAAGCTTCAAATCACGCATAACAACCTCAAAATAATGAATCACACTTTAAGTCGAAATCAAAGAACTTTAAAACTTCAACTTCTACAACCGATGCCGAAACCTATCAAATCACCTCCAATTGACCTCCAATTTTTCACACAAGTCACATTTGCCATTACGGACATATTCCAAATTCTAGAATCAGGATCCGACCCCGATATCAAAAGTCCACTCTCGGTTAAATTTCCCAAAAATCCGACTTTTGCCAATTCAAGACTAATTCGACTACGGACCTCCAAATTATAATCCAGACGTGCTCCTAAGTCTAAAATCACCTAACGGAGCTAACGGAACCAACGAAACTCCATTCCTAGGTCAAATACTAAAAAGGCATACTTGGTCAATTCTTCCAACTTAGAACTTAAATCTTGAAGTTCATTCTTCCAAATCGATTGCGGATAACTGGAAAACCACCACCGATAATTTACGCAAGTCATAATACATCATTCAAAGATGCTCAAGCCCTAAAATGCTGAGCAAAGTGCAGATACTCAAAACGATTTATCGGACCGTTACACAACTGTGCAATTATTTAGTCTAAATATTGTTTCAAAATATAGTTGCTAAATTATATATGATGATCTCATTTATATCAACTATATGTATATAACAATAGCTACATTGTACCATGCCTCTCCATATAAGTTGTCCTTATTTTAATAGTTTTGTTAAGAGAAGAGGTAGTGAGAGATGTTGTTGACAGAAGATAGAGAGCACAGATAATGAAGTACATGAAAATTGTCTGCACCTCACTCCTTTATGCTCTTTATTCTTTTGTCATCATCATTAGCTCTCTTTTTTTAATGTATTTGTATTGTTGAAATCTGATCTTCTTTTTATAAAAAAAAATGATTAATAAAGATCTTCAATATGTAATTTCCAAGTGTGCGATTATTTAGTCTAAATATTGTTTCAAAATATAGACGCTGAAATATATATAATGATCTCATCTAAAAGTTAAATGTTTATATCAACTATAAGTATATAACAATAGCTATATTGTACCATGTATCGCAATGTAAGTCGTCCTTATTTTAATAGTTTTATTGAAAGAGGAGGCAGTGGGAGATGATGTTGACAGAAGATAGAGAGCACAGATAATGAAGTGCATGAAAATTGTCTTTACCTAAATCCTTTGTTCTCTTTATTATTCTGTCACCATGCTCAACTCCCCTTTTTTTAATGTGCCTATATATATGCAACCGGATCCTCTTTTTATATTAGTATTTACCCTTAAAATTGGATAACAATTAAACTTATAAGTGGTTTTAAGGATATGCAATTTCACTTGGCACAAAATGAGAAATATGAGAATTAATATTAGAAATTAACTGTAAAGTAAAGCAAACAAATATAATGAGCAGTGATGGCCTTCGAGCTAGATCGCCTTTGAACCAACAAAGTATGCTAAAAAGAGTATGAACCAAATAATAGAGCTTAAGAGAGAAAATATAATATATTGCCTTGTGTGCGTGAATATGATGATTACAAAATGATTATAACCTTTTTTATATAGTAGAGGAATTCTTCTTACGGTATAATTATAAATACAGAAGGAAATCCCATGATTAACTAAATGTTCGGTCTTGACTTGATACGTGCCGAGATTTTTGCCACGATCCTTGCCCAGTGACGGATATCTTGGCTTTCTGTTATTCAATTTAGCAGGCTTTCTTCGATAATGCTCGGTCCCTATCTTGCTTCGGTCTCGATCACGGACGGTCTCGATCTTGATTGATCATCGACTCACGAGCTTAGCGATCCATCCCCGTACCATGGTCCGATGTAATGCGAGGCCGATCCTTGGCCTGCCACCCCTATTTCAATTAGCCATACAAAGTTGGAGAAGCCCGATTTTGACCATATACGGATAGGCCCCTCATTTTTTGGAGTGTATTGACAAGAAACGAATTAATTCTTCGAACTTCCCCTAGGTTTACCATGACGTAAGTATCGTGATGCAAGCAGTCACTCATCGGTTCAATTCCCTAGGAATTTAATGCGCGTCAATCGACCATCCACTACCAGTATTGAATCGTCGTTGCGAAACCGATGAATAGCCAACCTTTTCATGCTGTCAAACTTTACTTTCAATCTACTTCATCCTAATCTCCACAATACTTTGCCTTCTCTAGATCTTTGTATTTTTAATTTCCTGGGTTTCTTTACTTGCTTCTTCACAAAATATACGAGCGTTCCTCCTCCGTTTTGTCCTTCCCATCTACAAAATGGCTAAGACCTCAAAAATTGTCCCACACAAGGAAAGCTCTTCTTCATCAAAGCCCACCGGCGCCTTAGCTGCGGCGGAACATCCTCTTGAGGACTTTGTTCCGATAAAGTGCTCCACCGCTGTTGATTTTAAGCTGGAGAATTCACTCTCGATACTGGGTCGATGCAAATCGATGTCGAGATACATATGTAGGATTACAGAAGATCTCCTCAGGAAGGTAAAAGAGGAGTGCAACTGGGTAGGCAAAGATGTAGTAGTTCCTACCCCCGAGGAATCCATCACAACTCATGTGGAGGGGTATCTAAGTGTCTATACTTACCCCTTAATGATCGGTCCATTAGACCCCATCATCATCGCCTTTTGCAAGAGGTACGATGTCACTCTTGGCCAAATCTATCCATCATTCTGAGGATCATGATCCTCCTTATAGTTTTTGCAAGCAAGATCGAGTGGCATCCCTTTAGCCTCGGTCACCTTATGTGTCTCTACTGCCCCCGATTGTATCGTGGAGGCATGATCAAGCTTTACCTCCGAGCCACCAAACCCCTGTTCTCGAGCATAGACGAGATCGAAGACCGAGGATGGATGGGTAGATTGTCTGAAAAAAGGCTTCAGACTTAATCCATGTCGCCGATCCCTAAAAAATAGAACATGAATCATAAGTATTTCTTCGCCTTGAATATCTAAATTTTTCGTTTTGCTTCTTATATTCCTTCCTCATCTAAGCCTTTGTGTTGTGGTTGTGGCTATCGTTTCGGACGTGATCCCTGATCTTGAGAAATGGGTCAGGGGCCTGGTGTCAGAGGTCATTGTCACACCCCAACCTTGGGAGGCGTGGCTGGCACTCGGTGCCGCACTGGCCCGAGCAAGCCACTCTAAAACTTATTCATTCCTTTTGTAACTATCATGGGACAACATGGCCACAACTCGTAATGTACAATTGTAAGTAGACAACATTGTATCACTGGACCATTTTTTCCATATCCCATCTACATATATATATATATATATATATATATATATGTGTGTGTGTGTGTGTGTGTGTGTGTGTATATATATATATACGCGTATATAATGCCATCTGGTCATGGGTCAATGTGCATGTATAAATGCATATGAAATACGTTAATAAAATTTTCTCGGAGTACCATAGAGTTGAGTCGTAAGAAGTCAGTATGAAGCTTTCACCGATGTTACGCCTCATAATATTACGTTCATATTACGTCCCGCAGTATTATATTATGATTATGTTACGTCTTGCAGTATTTTATTACGAGGATGTTACGTCTGTCAGTATTACATTACGATGATGTTACGCTTTGCAGTATTAAATTATGACGATGTTGCACCCTGTAGTATTGTACATTGAATTTTGTAAGGTAATTGACATCAGTCCAAGGAAAAGATTATTTTGAGATTATAAGGAATATGCTATTTCAAACAAGTAATGAGTTAATTCGTGAAGGTGAGAGGATAAGCAAATCGAAGAAAATAAATTTCGTTGAAATTCGACATTTTGGGATAAAATACGGTCCGAGCTATAATACCAGGTATTTATGGACTAGTACCATACAAGGTACCATAGGACCGTGATAATATGATGTATAAAGTATGTTAAAAATGAGTAGAATTGTAAGTAATTTGAGAAAATTACTAATTTTGCGGGTAATTTGTTAATTACCGGATAACGGAATATTACCTAATAACTGAATAATGATTAATATTTCCCACCCCACCCCACGTGGGGCCACTATGTCTATGTACATATGACTCATACAATGGAGGGAAAGGTGGCAAAACATTAAGGAACTCAAAATTTAAGTACTTAGTCATAAAGAATCCAAAACTTAAGTCTTCAAGGTTAAAGTGTCTTCAACGTTGAAGACTTCAAGACAGAAGCCTTCGTGATCCAACTCTTGCATTTATTAGAACCAAGGACGTTCATATCCAAAGATCAAGAAACAGATACCATTTTCTTAGTTTAAAATACGTTAGGAACAGAAGCTAAAATTCAATTTACGAAGGCTTCCAACGAGAATTTGATAAGATCGCAGCAACGTAAAATTTTGCGGTTCTAAAAGAGTACGTGAAATCTTCTCCAAGAATATTATACGTAGTTTTCAATATTTCAGATATGTTAAGGCTATCCCTTATTTCTTTTGACATGATCTATATGACACAAACAAAATATGCAAATGCACAACTTCCATACATGACTTTACTCATAGAAATATTAGAGATGCTTATGTTCTTGATTCCGCATGTATCATATTATTCTATCATCTGTTCGTGGGTCTTAGAAAAATGCGTAGTTGAAAAAGTTTACTTCATGATATTATTCAAAGGCATAATGGTCTTATGACACTCTAAGTGATTTTATTGACGTACTTTTCATGCATTACATTCATGTATATTGACCCATGACCAGATGGCGTTATATACGCATGTATATATATATATGGGATATGGGAAAGGTTATGGCGTTATATAGGCACCACCACCTGATCAGCTGGTATACATTGATGATTTGCCTACAGTGGCAGAGATGATATGACCGGATGCTCTCAGAGGCTTGATGATGTTATGAATGCATACAACCATGCATGGTATGATATTTACACGCATATGCACGATATTATAATATTAAATGATTCACGGAGTTATTCAGGTATACATGCTTAGTCTTTTACTGCATGTTTCTCTCATGTCTGCTAGTTACTAATTTTCATTCCGTACATACTCGGTACATTATTTGTAATGACGTGCCTTTTGCTTGGGGATGCTGTGTTTCATGCCTGCAGGTCCTGATAGACAGATCGAGAGTCCTCTAAGTAAGTTGTTAGTTCAGTGGAAGGTGTTGGTACGCTCCATTTGCTCCGGAGTTGCTTCTTTGGTCAGTATGATTAGTACATGATTTGATTGGTATGGCAAGACTCTTTCCTGACCTTCATGATATTATGTGTTCTTAGAGGCTTGTAGATAGATGCCATGTACACGAATACTTGTATGGCCTTGTTGTCCTATATTTCGAGTATATGAAGAATCATGCCGGCCTTATAGGCCCGTACTTCATATGTATAAGTTCGTATTCCCTCATGCTTTATTCCGGTTCATTTACCTATAATAGAATGATATGAAAAATAGATTATGTTGGTACTCGGTTGAGTAAGGTACCGGGTGCCCGTTGCGGCCCATCAATTTGGGTCATTACAGTCATACTCCGAGCATGCTTGGATGGAAATATCGAAGGGCCAACGGGAGGCCCGTAACCATGGTAATCTTCTCTTCTTAGAACGGTTTCCATTCGAAATTTGCACTGGACTTACTCATATTTTTCCCTTTCTAGGCCTAGGGAAGGATGTACCAATAGGGCCCCCTTTGCTGAAGAAGAGGCGCTTTACCCTCCACCTACTCCGAAGCAAACCAAGGAGAAAAAGAGAAAAAGGGCTCTGAGTTCTCCGAGTCTGGATGAGACTGAAGAGGACAAAGAAGAAGAAGACTCTAGGATGGTGACTCGTGTGCGATCTGGCACCGAGATTCAAGGAACCACTAGGGCCAGGGGGAGCTGAAACTACTTTACTCTGACCTGATATGCCCGAGGCAAAAAAAACCAAAGATGCTTCACCTCGAGGTGGGAAGGCTATCAAGGATGTGGTCGAAGCTGGTACAGAAATCGGGCTCGAGGCTCCCCAGAACGAAGGCGATGGCTCGAAAGACCCACTAAGGGTAGTAGAGATTGGGGATTCCCCCTTGTTCCCTCCAGTTTATGATTCGATGATATATGACGCTCAGTCTGTGGAGACTTGTTACGGGGAAAGAGCCCACAGAGAGGAAGATTTTTTCCGTGGTTATTTTGTTGAGGTAGAAGATGTTACCAGTCTAGGTGACTTGGATGTATCGAGGAAGAGCTCGAGTGAGGCTTCCTCGAGCTTTAAACTGACCAACCAATTCCCGGCCCCCAGTGTTGATCCCTGGCGTAAGCGGCCACTTATCATCTTGGTCTCAGAGGATGCTCGAGTTTTCTCTATCCTCGGGTGGCTAGCTATCCCCGATGATTGCTCACTGAAGAGGACCAAGCCAAGATGGAAGAAGTAGAAGTTGCTTGCTTGTTTAACGAGACCCAGCACGCTCTGAATCAGGTAAGTTTGAGGGCCATTCTATTATCTATTTACGCCTTTGAATCATAGACATTTCTAACATTTTCTTCCTTTCTTGTAGGTTTCGGTGTTGCACCATGAGGCCTTTCTTCGAATCTGAGGAGTGCAAGGCTGAGGTCCAAGGCCTCACTGAGAAATATGATACCTACAAGCTTCTCAGTGAGAAGCTTCGGGTAGACTTGGTGGCAGCTCGAGATGAGCATACTGAGATGGCCAAGCAGGTATTCCGATCCCTTCATTATAGTGAGGATGAGATGGAGAAAACAACTAACAATCCAATTCTACAGGTTTGACATAGGCTCGAATAGATCAAGGACCATCAAAGGCAAATAGATAAAGTGCGAGCCGAGGCTGAAGAGTTCAAGGGGTGTATGGACCGTTTGGCTGCACAAAAGGAGGTCATTCAAGCAGAGCTGGATTCAGCCGAGTCTTAGTTTTGGTCCGCAAGAGAGAATTCCTTGGTTCAGCCAACTTGGCCAAAATAACTCGAGGTGGCCAGGTCTGAGGCAGTCGTGGCCAATATTAAGGCTCGGGCTAATGCGACCCAATACAAGGCCGATGCTGAATCCACCCTAGCACAAGCCAAGAGCATGGTGGATCATGCAAATGGCAGGCTCGAAGGAGGCCCTTGAGGGGACCTGCTATCAAAGCTTCGATATATCGGTTAAAATCGAGGTTGCCAGGGTAGAGGAAACGAAGGCTCGAAAACTGGCTTTTCCCGAGGAGGACTCCGAGAGATTGAGTGGATCTAGTGAAAAAGACTCCGAGGGTAAAGATGCTTCCTCCGACAAGGACCATGCCGCTTAGGCTTAGTGATTTTTTGTTTTTCCGTCGAGGTTGTCCTGCTTTTGTAAAGAATTCTTAATCGGGCCATATGGCCCTTATAAATGATTTTGATGGATATATATGAAACTTCTTCCCTTCCATGGCTTATGAATCTTGTGTCTTTTTTTTTTGTAAGGGTCAAATGCCTTTGCATAAGATCGTGAAGTTGTGTTCAAGGGTCCGAGGTTTGGGGCATGATAATAGGCCTTACCTTCGACCTTTTCTAATCGATGGATCCTGAATGATAAATTGAACTTTATTTTATGTAGCCCTTAAGCTTAATGATCGAGTGAACACATGCTCGAACTCAAAAATTAGGTAACCCTTAGGCTTTCTAGTCGAGTGAGAAGGATCTCTCGAACTCGAATTGAAAGTAGCCCTTAGGACTTTGTAAATTCTGTATTTGGCCAATATGGCCTTTGAAAAATGATCGTTTAATCATATATATAAGGCTTTTATACCATTTTAGGCTTTTAATGTTTTCCTTTGTTTATCATTCACATTCACAAAGGTTGTAATGCCTTATCATGAAGTAAGGAACAGTTCGAGAGTTCGAACAATTTTGTACACATTAGAGTTTTTGAGGCTTGATATTATCGAAGCCTTTTATGATTTCACTGGGGGTAGCCCTTTTAACCGATTTATGAAAGAGTTCGAAAGTCTTTTTTGTTACTAAATTTGTACGTCTCCAAACCGTGTAAATTTGGCCGTAGCTTCTTTAGTCCGGGATTTTCCCCTTGGGCTTATTTTCCCGTTTTACTTCGAGCTTGCCCGAAGTGTCAGTCCCTGAGTGGGGAGGCCGTGGTCTGTAAAGATTGAGAGTTACCTAAAAGGTCTTGTGATCTCAAAGTTTTAATGATTCGGTCTCATTTATTTTTCGGACAGAAGTCCCTGAGCATGGGGTTAATTATCCGAACTCTAGTTATGATCAACCCTTGAGCCTGTTTACATAATAGATAGAGGGTATGAAATTTTAAAGTAGATTTTTTTTCTAAGGCATGAGATATTGGCAAGGAAAAATACTTCTCTTTATAATTGATTGTACATGCCTGCATGTTCTATGCCAGGGCTCGAGAAAACTATACGGGCATGAATCATTTTACCGTTTGGCCCTTACAAATTTTCCTATCGAGACCCTGATGCCATGAAGTAATTTCCTCGCAACAAAGTCGACATTCAAGGGTAATGCCCCCCAATATTCAAGGTTGATTGTAAAGAAGCCTCGGATACTATTGACTTGTTCTAAGTTAGCACGATCAATGGTTGCCTTATTAAAAACCTCGCCATAAAACCCAATTGTGACAAAACCGGTCTAAGGGAAAAAGAGTGCAACGCGCGCTTTCAGACCTAAAGACTTCGTACCGAGGGGTCTATTGCTATTTTTGATCGAACACCTGCAAGATTTAGTTCAAAATATAAATGAAAATGGATGGGGTCGTACCTTAGCACTAGTACCATTTTAAGTGTGATACGTTACAATTGTTTGGTATTTGTTCGTCGTTCATCGTGCCTAGCTTGTAGGATCCTTTTCCTGTGACTTCGAGAATCTTGTATGGTCCTTCCTAGTTCTGACCTATTTTCTTTCATTTGGATTTTGGGTGTTTAGAGTCACCTTTCTTAGTACCAATTCCCTGACAATAAAGTGTCGAAGTTTGGCCCTTTGGTTGTAATACCTCTCAATTTGTTGTTTTTGGGTGGTCAATCGAACGAAGGCAGTTTCATGTTGTTCATCCAATAGTTCCAGGCTTGTATTCATGGCCTCATTATTTGATTCCTTTATCACGTATCGTAATCTGATGCTAGGATCCCCAACTTCGACAGGTATTAAAGCTTCGGTGTCGTAAACCAAAGAGAACAGGGTATCCCTGGTATTGGACTTCGAAGTTATGCGATATGCCCAAAGGACTCCGGGAAGGACTTCTCTCCGTTTTCCTTTGGCGTCAGTCAACCTTTTCTTGAGATTTTGTATTATTGTTTTGTTGGTTGATTCGGCTTGCCCATGTCCAATAGGGTGATAAGCTGTTGATAAGATCATTTTGATCTTGAGGCCTTTGAGAAATTTGGTCACCTTGCTACCGATAAACTATTTTCTGTTGTCACATGCAATTCGGATGGTATACCGAATCGACATACAATATGGTCCCAAATAAATTCAATGACTTCTTTTTCCCTAACCTTCTAGTAGGCCCGTGCTTCAACCCACTTAGAGTAATAGTCAGTCATAAATAAAACAAAGTGAGCTTACCTAGTGATGATGGAAGAGGGCCGATGATCCATCCCCTCTTTTCATGAATGGCCATGGGGACAAAAATGAATGAAACAGCTCCTAGGTTGATAAATCAACGGGGCATGCCTTTGACAATTATCACATTTTTGCACAAACTCCTTCGCATCGTTTTCCATATCAATCCAGTAATAGCCGGCTCAGATTACCTTTCGAACCAGTGATTCAACGCTTGAGTGGTTCCCACATGTGCCTTCGTGGACTTCCCTCAAAATATACTCAATATCACCCAGTCCTAGACATATCGCTAGCGGAACATCGAACATACTCCTGAGTACGGTTCCATCTTCGGACAACCTAAATCGGGCTGCCTTCGTACGCAGGGCCCTCGATTCCTTTGGATCTGAAGGAACTATTCCATTCTTCAAATAATCTATGTACTTGTTTCTCCAATCCCAAGTCAAGCTTGTGGAATTTATCTCAGCATGGCCTTTTTCGACTACTGACCTCATGAGTTGTACAATAGCCCCCAAAGAAACTTTGTTGTCTTCGACTAACGAGCCTAGATTTTTTAGTTCATCAACTTTGCTATTTTGATCTTGAGGCACATGTTGCAAAGTCCATTCTTTGAACCATCGTAGAGTTACTTGTAGCTTGTCCAAGTATCTTTGCATTCGTTGTTCCCTAACTTCAAAGGTCCATTAAACCTGATTCACAATGAGGAAGGAGTCGCATTTGGCTTCGATCACCTTTTCTCCCAAGCCTTTGGCTAGTTCAAGACTTGCAATCATGGCCTCATATTTGGCCTCGATGTTAGTCAATTTTACAGTTCAAATATATTGTCTAACCACGTTACCTGTGGGTGGTTTCAGCACGATGACGAGTCCAGACCCGTTTACATTTGAAGCACCGTCCTTAAAGAGGGTCCAGATCCCCGAAGATGTTCCCAAGTTGACTAACAATTCTTTTTCAACCTCAGGTACTAGGGACGACGTGAAGTCAGCCATGAAGTCTGCCAAGATTTGAGACTTGATGCCAACCCCGAACGTGTATTTTTTTTGGTTGAGCTTCATATTGTAATTCCTCAATATATCTAAAGTCTCCTGCAAATTCTTCTAATGGTCCTCTGCTCTCAAGGACTTAATTAGCATGTCATCAATATAAAGTTTCATAGATTACCCTATTTGTTGTTTGAACATTCGATTTACTAGGTGTTGATAGGTTTACTCAGCATTTTCTAGTCCGAATGGCATTACATTACAATAGTAGGTGCCATACTTAGTGATAAACGAGGTCTTTTCCTGGTCCTCCAGGTTCATCTGTATTTGGTTGTACCCGGAGTAGGTATCGAGAAAACTGAGAGTCTCGTGGCTGCCAGTGGCATCGATTATATGATCGATGTTAAGTAAAGGAAAAGAATCCTTTGGTCATGCTTTATTCAGTTCTTTATAATCTACACACATTTTTGTTTCCCTTCTTTGGGACTACTACTACATTCGCTAACCATTTGGGATATTTTACTTCCCGGATGGATTTTATTTTGAGAAGTTTGGTTACCTCATCTTTGATGAAAGCATTTTTGACCTCAAACTGAGGCCTCTTTATTGTTTCATCGGGCGGAACTTCGAGTCCAAGCTTAGTTTATGAGTAGTGATCTCCGGTGGGATCCCTGTCATATCGAGATGGAACCAGGTAAAACAATCCATATTAGCTTTAAGAAATTGAATAAGGTTTTTCCTGAGCTCGGAAGTTTACCCCGTGCCTAGGTATACCTTTCGATCGGGCAGATGTTCGATCAGTATTATTTGTTCCACCTCTTTGACTGTTGATTTTGTGGTGTCAGAATTATCTGGGATTATGAATGATAAAGATATCATATAATCATCATCCTCGTAAGTTCCTTGCTCCTCTGGTTAGATCGAGGCTGGTGGTTGTGGTTTCTATTTTGCCTCCTATTTTCCCTTCGAATCTGATCCTTTTGATGATGAAAGTGCCAACACCGGTATTATTTCATCGATTGCAAACATCTCCTTGTCGGCGGGCTACTCCCCATACATTGTTTTGACTCCCTCAGATGTCGGGAACTTCAGGACTTGGTGAAGGGTTGAGGGTAATTCCCTCATATTATGGATCCAAGTCCTTCCGATCAAGGTGTTGTACCTCACGTCACCCTCGATCACATGGAATTTTGTTTCTTGGATGGTCTCGGCCATGTTCATTGGTAAAATTATTACACCTTTGGTGGTTTTGCTTGCCATGTTGAAGTCGTTAAGTACTTGGGCTGCGGGCACAATTTGATCTTGTAGGCTGAGCTATTCTATGACCCTCGATCAGATAATGTTGGCCAAGCTACCTGATCAATCAAAACACGTTTAAGTTGAATTATACTCATAAGGACAGATATTACCAGTGCGTCGTTGTGAGTTTGTTCGATCCCTCTGCATCCTCGTCATTGAAAGACAAGGTTTCTTCTGGTAAGTAGTCGCGAGTTCACTTTTCCCTTGTGATCGTCACCTTAGTGAGTTTAAATATCGGTCATTGAGGAACATCGACCCCTCCAACGATCATGTGAATCACGTTTTATGGCTCTTCTTGCTCATTCTGTCTGTTTGAATCTCTATTTTTAAGTGCTTCTTGGCCCGATCTCTTAAGAATTCCCGAGCATGCCCCTCGTTGAACAATCGGGCTACTTCCTCCCTTAGCTGTACAATCTTTTATTTTATGGTCATGGGTACCATGATACTTGCATATTTGGTTTGGATTTCTCTGAGTCGGATCGGTCTATAGAGGTCGAGGCCATCTTGTATCCTTAATACGTCCAATGGATGATACGATGGTTAGTGTATCTCCACTGAAATTATATTCCGACAATCGTGGAACTTCTTTGGGCCCGGCATCCCTGTCAAGACCACCCTTGCTCATGAGCCCCAATGAACTTTGAACTCGATCATTTCTCCTTTCGTTCCGTGCAAAGTTTCGGCCAGACCTGCTGCCTCTACGACTTCTTTTATATGGTTGATATCGATCTTTATCCGACCTTTGATCTTGATCGATATCCCTCTTGATTCTATTCACGAGCATGTTAGAATAAACGGACCCTGAAGGAGTCCCCAGTTGATCATCCTCGACCCTGGTCTTCGACTGATATTGATTATCTACATCGGCCCAAGTGACATCTGGATACTCGATCAAATTTTGTTTCAACTTTTATGAAGCTACAGAATTCCAAATGTTGAGACCTTGAGTGAAGGCTTGAACATCCTAATCATCGGTGACCTGTGGAAAATCCATTCTCTCCATTTTGAACCGAGATATCTGAGCATCTCGTTGTCTTTCTGTCTTATCTTGAAAGGTTATGACTTTCTTGTTGCAACCTTAATGGCTCTAGCGAGCGTCTTTACAAAAGAATATTCAAGCATAGAAAACGAATCAATAGAATTGGATGATAAATTATGATGCCATATCATGGCATCCTTTTATAGAGTCTCCTCAAATTTCTTCAGCTATAAGGATTCAATTTCGTCATCTTCCAAGTCATTTCCTTTGATGGCACACGTATATGAGATGATGTGTTCATTTGGATCAGTCGTCTCGTTATACCTAGGAATCTCGGTCATACGGAACTTCTTGGGGATTGGCTTCGGAGCCGTACTTGGGGGGAAAAGTTTTTGTACAAACTTTTTAGAATCTAGTCCTTTCAATATCGGAGGTGCCCCCGGGATTTGGTCGACCTTGGAGTTATAGGCTTCCACCTTCTTATCATTTTCCTTGATCTTCTTTTCTCCTTTCTTGATCCGCTTCGTCAACTCTTCGAGCATTTTTAGGATAGCGGGATTTGTCTATGATTTCTTCTCATTTGATTTTCTCGAAGTTGAGTCGACCCTGTGCACAATTTCTAGGGACGGCTCGAGTTCGGCCCTGCTCGGTGTGTGGTTCTGATTTTGGAGCTGGGCTATTGCTGCTTGCTGAGCCTGCAACATTTTGAAGATTACTCGTAGGCTAATCCCTCCATCTTCACCGCCATGCGCATTCTGAGTTGTTGATCGGGTACCCCCACGAATGCTGCTTTCAGGATCGAAGGCCACGTTTCCATTGATGGCTAGATGTGATTGACGTTGATTGGTTCTGCAGCTGAAATTCCATCGAGGCAAGCAGGGGGTGCAACGTTTCCTGGTGCAATGTTCACATTCTTGTCGTGGTGGCTGAGATCATTGTCAATGTGTTGAGGTGCTGACTGAGAGTTTGACATCTTTCAATCCTGTAATCAAAGACACTTCAAAGAATAAGCATAAAATGGTATGTGTTAAGAAAATATTTACCAGGCAATCGCTACTATCCTTAGCCCATGGTGGGCGCCAAACTGTTTACCCTTAAAATTGGATAACAATTAACTTATAAGTGATTTTAAGGATATGCGATTTTACTTGGCACAAACTGAGAAATATGAGAACTAATGTTAGAAATTAACTATAAAGTAAAGCAAACCATTATAATGAGCAGTTATGGCCTTCGATCTAGATCACCCTCGAACCAACAGAGTGTGCTAAAAAAGAGTATGAACCAAACAACATTGCTTAAGAGAGAAAATGTAATATATTGCCTTGTTATGTGTGAATATGATGATTACAAAATGATTAGAACCCTCTTTATATAGTAGAGAAATTACACTTATGGTACAATTCTAAATACAGAAGGAAATCCCATGATTGACTAAATGTTCGGTCTTGAATTAATACGTGCCGAGATTTTTGCCATAATCCTTGCCCGGTCACATATATCTCGGTTTTCTGTTATTCGGTTTAGCATGCTTTCTTCGATCACGCCCGGTCCCTATCTTGTATCGGTCTCGATCACGCCCGGTCTCTTGATCGATCATCGACTCACGAGCTTAGAGATCCATCTCCGTGCCATGGTTCGATGTAATGTGAGGCCGAGCCTTGGTCTGCCACCCGGTTTCAATTAGCCATAGAAAATTAGAGAAGCCCGATTTTGACTGTATACAATTAGCATAGAAAATTCTTATATCGTTATTTTTACAATTAAGTGTAATTTCATAAACAAAGAACTTCAAGATGTAATTTTCAAGTGTGCGATTATTTCATCTAAATATTATTTTAAAATATAGCTGTTGAAATATATATGATGATCTCATGATAAAAAAATTTAAATGTTTATGTCAACTATAAGTCTATAACAATAGCTATATAGTGCCATGCATCTCTATTTAAGTCGTCCTTATTTTAATAGTATTTTTAAAAGAGGAGACCGTAAGAGATGTTGTTGACAGAAGACGGAGAACATAAATGATGGAGTGCATGAAAATTTTCTGCACCTCACTCCTTTGTGTCTTATGTCATCATCCTCAATCCATCCTTACTAACATTTTTATTGTGTTTGTATTATTACATAATTTTTCCTTTTGTATTAGCTCAAAAATTCTTACAGTTATTTTGCAGTACTCAAGTGTAATTTGACGAACAAAAAACTTCAAGCTGTTTTCTGGCATAAAATGTATCTGTTAAAGTGTGTAACTATTTTACTTAAAGTTTCAAAATATATTTATTGAAATGTGTAATCATCTTATTTAAAAGTTTAAACTGTTAATTATTAATTATAATACTAACAACAACTAGTACTATCTTTAATAAATTTGTTAAAATTAGAAGAGGCAACGAGAGATGTTATTGAGAGAAGATAGAGAGCACATATGAAAGTGCATGTGAATTGTCTGCACCTCACTCCTTTGTGCTCTCTATCTTCTGTCATCATCCTCAACCCCTACTTGCTACTTACTAACATGTTTATTGTGTTTGTCTCGTTACATACTTCTTTCTTTAGTTTTATATTAGCTCAGAGAATTCTTGTACCGTTGTGAAGTCAAGTGTAATTTGACTAGTAACAAACCTCAAGAAGTTTTCAGGCAAACAATATATCTGCGAGAGTGCGTAATATTTCATCTAATAAAGTCTCAAAATACAATTAAATGTGTGTTCATTTCATCCATAATAGTTCAAATTATTACGTATCAGCAGGGACGGAGCTACCCTTGTACGAGGGGTGTCAACTGACACCCCTTCGCCGGAAAATAATACTGTATAGATAGGTATTTTTAAAAAAAAAATTGAATATATACAATGGGGTGACAACCCTTGACACAAGACAAACTCCTAGTGTAATGGTCAAAAGGGTGTCAAAAGTAACGGAAGATTGCAAGTTACATTCCCTATCGCAGCATTATTTTTATTTTTCTTGGCTTCTTATTTAGATTTTGACACCCCTTTGTATAAACCCCGGCTCCGCCACTGCGTATCAGTTATGACATCACCAGCTAGTACAATCTTCGTGTAGTTATCCATATTATTTTGTTACAGTAAATAATATATGGACAGACATGTTATCCGCGCTTTTACGAACTCCAGGATAAAATATTGGAGTTTAGTTTTTCTAACATAGAAGTCCAGTGTAATGTCCTGGAGTTTAGAGATGATGAACAGACTAAAAACTGAATCTCTGCAACTGAAAGATATTCTGCGCTGGGGTTCTAACGAAGAAGTGCAAAATCTTTAGTTTCCATCACTTTGAAATTGCCGCTTCATAAAAATCGAGCCTTTGCCAACTGAGAGAACACAATTTGCCATGAGAACTACTGCAAAAAAAAACAAAGTCATGGGAATCGTGGTCTTGTTTGAAGACCATCAATATTTTCTTAACTTGTAAAATTTAGGGAGTGATCGTGGAAAATAGTTTACCTAAGGATATTTTTGTTTAGATTTTATCTCCACATTAAATAAGGATATTTTAATTATTTGTAAATGCTAACTATTTTTCAAGGAATCTTTTCTATTGTAGGAAATATTGGGTCCACCCATAAGGGTAAGGGTGAAAATTTGAGCCCAAAACCGTTCAACCGGGCCGGGTTTAACCGTAACTGGACCGGTTCAGAATGGTTAAAACCGTAACCGGCCCGGACTGATACAAGGGTGCCGCGTGGGGCTGGGTTAAAGGGGTAAGGAGGTTTGGTCCGTTCACCTATTTTCAATCGCTTAACCGGATCGGTCAAACCCGATAAATAGAAATACTGTAGAACTGGTTAAGCCGGCCTGGACCGGACTGGCCCAGACCGGCTAAAGGCTAGTTTCTTTTTTTTTTTTTAAATGTTGGTTACCGTTGGCAACAGTCACCTGTCAAGGAGTCGTTGCCCAACGGTTGATTTGCACAATTAGCCTTTTTTGGCCTTTTTTTTTTTCAAAATTAACACTTTTTGTGATTACAAATTTAACCCTTTGAAAAACTATAAATACACTTCCCCTCCTCTTCTTCATTTCTTCACTCATCTCTCACTTCTCAAACTCAAATTTTCAATTCAAGTTAAATCATGCCCCGTACTTCTAGAGTGTGCTCATATGTTTGGGAACACTTTGAGGTGGTAGAAGAAAATGAAGAGTTCATAAAGTAAAGTGCAAGAACTGTGGCCGAGTCTTAAATCTTCATCCAAAGTGTGGCACATGCAGTTTAAGGAGGCATATGAAGAGTTGTCTTGAGCATCCTCCGAAAATTCGTATTTTAGTTGATTTGAGACAATTTGTGTTATTTTAAAATTATTAGACGTATTTATGCTTAATGTTTTAGTTTGTTAGATTAATTTGAAGTATTATTATGCATGAAAATTTAGTTTTACTCTTTATTCGTTAATTTACTTGTTAAATGCAAGCTTCAATTTTGTAATTTTAAAATAAATGTAGTACTTGTAATTTATAAGTACAATTTTTTCCCATCTTCATTGTATTCTTTATATTTATATTAATATAACTTACAATAGTTATACAAAATATAAAAAAGAAATTAAAAAATACACTAATCCGGCCTGGCCCAGCCCCTTGTACACGTAACCCGTACGGTTCATTTTTTACCTAGATGAACCCGAATCTGTTAAACCCAGTAAGCCCCAACCCGGAACCGACCCGCAACCCAACCCTTACAGTTACTAATTTTTCCTACATAGCCCGGCCCGGTCCACCCGCTAGACACTCATAATTCATCCCGCCCAACACGTCCATAGATTAATTGGTTGGCTACAAACATTTTAGACCCATTAAGCGGCCCAAATACAAACCCATGAAAAACAAAAGAATCTCAACCCAACTTATCTATAAATTAAGTTAGTTGCTCCAAGTTTACTTCTTTTTTTTTGTATTTTTAATTTTCTGTTCTTTTGTTTTTCTGCACCACCCACCCACCCTAACCCCTACCTCTACCCCCGCAAACCCCCTCAAAATGTTTCTACTTTCTTTTTTTTTGTATTTTTGACTTTTTGTTTTTTACTTTCGATTTTATGATAAGAGGTGCTCTGAAGTCCAATAGGGTTATTAGTTAACCCTAATACACTTAGTGGGTACACTAAAATAATACTCTAACTAGTATTTTTCACGCACTCTTTCTCTCTCTCAATCCAAACAAGGGTTTATACTGTAGAATTGGGGGTTGCTCCATCACACCGTGACAACCACCGCCGACTAATAGTTCTAGCCGCGGTTCGTCCGTTCTTTCTGCTTCCACTACGCCAACATATAAGTTTTCATTTTATGATTTACGTGCTATCTAACGTGTTTAGATTAACGTAATCCTTCACCTATATATACTATAATGGGAACTTATTAATTTATTTTTTCTAGATTTTGTAGTTTTCAAAAAATTATAGGTTTTTCTTACAAATTGTATAGATTCCCCCTTAAAAGCTCTCATTCCATTATTAATGCCTAAGATTAAGGGATTCGATTATATCCTTTCCTTTTTTCACACTTCTCCTCATAGCATGTGCCCTAATTTTTTTAGACGCGGATGTCCTCTTTTCTCTCTCTTCCATGGTTGCACGTCTTTAACAAAAAGGTGGTAATTTTGCTTAGTTGTTGAATGATTTTGGTTGGAACCTTCAAATATTGGATATAATGTCATAGTACATATTCTATACTCCTATTATCCTTATAATGTTAGGAAAGTGATCCCTAATCTAACAAATCCAATTACAACGAATAATTTTCCATAATAGCAAGAAAAGAAAACTTTTTCTTTGTAGTTAGAAATCTATACACACGGCATAGAATGTCATGCAATGACAAAAAAAATTAGTTGCTAAAATTTTCTTCAACAATTCCAAAATCATTAAACTCTTGCAAAATTATTACTAATAGGATAATGGCTCATACACAATCCAATTGTGAAATTGGTCACAAACTTACAATTGCTCATCACCACATACAATTATCATACATTTGTGATAAAATTTCTGCAACAATTATGATGCAATCGTGATACAATTCTGATCTTCATCTTCTTCAAGTTTCAATCAAACCTCTAAACTTAAATTCTGATATAATATTGTATTATAATTATATTAGGTATTATTTTAGGTATTGATATATCATATACAAGTCAAATACAATTGTGATACAATTATGAAACAAATCTGGTACAATTATCATACAATCATAATGCAATTCAGAAGTTTTTCTTCTTCGAGTTTTAATATGAAATTTTACTTAAAAATAAATCTAAACTTAACCAATCTCTCTCAAAATTGAGATACAAACTCCAAATTATATTCTCAATTGTTTCAAGAGCTCCCTGTCCAAACAAATCACAAATTCGTAAAAACTAAATGTTGAATTCAAAGCTTCAAAATATTTTTATGGTTGTCAATGGAGAACTCTTTGTACTGCAATTTAGAGATAATGTCAATGAATTTGTGTGAATAGGATGAGATTTGGGTTGATTCGTATGAAAGAGAGAAATATTTAAAAAGCTTTTTGAAAATGGGATGAAAAGGTAATTTTAGGGGCTTTGTATAACGGATATACATGAGAATGAAAGGGAGAGGGGGTCCGACGCGCGCGCGGGGGAGGGGCGGGGGTGTTTTACCGGTTACATCCAAATTTTAATGCTACTAGAAAATTACCTAACACTTTCCAGAAATATCGGCCTATTTTGATCGAAAAAATTGGAAAAACAGATCAATATCCAATCGACCATAGTCTGTCGAAATTAGGTTGATCGGTAATAAATAGCTATCGAAGTTGGTCGCAATTTTCTACCGATCGGTCGATCAATTAAATTTCACAAACGATCCAAAAAGAAAAAAATCCGCCGAAAAAATCGACCGAAGTCGGTCAGTATTTTTAGTTATGCAATTAAAAAATGCACCTTCTGGGAATCAAACCATGGTCAGTACTGTGGCACAAAACTATTCTATCACTAGATCGTTAGTACATTTTGATTTAAGACTTTTTTTTTTATTTAATTTGTACTCTTTAATTCCATTTTCGCGCGAAAATAATCGACCAATTTCTGTTGGTTTTATTAAAAAATAAGTATAAAATTACTGATCGATGTCGGTCGATTTTTTAAAATTACTGACTAAAATAACCGATTGATTTCAGTTATTTTTAAAATTTTAATTTTAATTTATCTTGTACGAAAAAACAACCGATTTCAGTCTATTTCTTAAAAAATAAATTTCGCGGGACACTAAAATAGTTTTTCGCATTTTTGCAGAAAAAAAAATCCACCGAAGTTGGTCACCGACTTCGATCGATTTTGGTTGAATTTCTAGTAGTGTAAGGATGCTCTATTTATTAATCTTTTATATATAAATAGTAAATGTAGATAAAGAATATAATTATAAAAAATTTTAAAAAAAGTAATAAATAAGTTTCTATTATAATATAGCTAGACAAATTTCCCTGTATTTTACCACGAAATAAATCACAAAACTAGGTCGGATGTTGAGGCAAATCCATGTCTATGATATCACATTAAGTCTTATTGAATTTCGACACACAACATAAAATTTCTAAAATTTCAATAGGTAAGTTTTAGAATTATACTTTCATAATTACAATAAATCTAGTACTAAATATCTATTAAATTTAAACTTTACCGGCCTAAGAATATATTTAGTCCATCATAATCACAAAGCCAATTATCTTAGGAAGTACGTACTATATTTTCTAACTAAAAGTCCATGACTTGCAAGACTTTCGCTGTTTCCCTAAGAAAACTCTATTTCTTCTAGAATGACCCAATATCTCAATTCTCATCTCATTTAGCATTAGCATTAGTTGGCTACTGCTAAAATATTGCAAAATAACACTCTTTGTTCGGCTTAAATTTTTATTACTCGGTGTCCTTATAGATTATGTTACTGTAAAAACTATGTCTGTATGGGGTCAAATTTGACCCTATACGTCTCTACGCCAAAGAGTACGTCCTGCAAGCGTATACCCATTATAATAAGGGCACGGTTCGAACGTGAGAGCGAAGGCGACGCCACTTCGAACTGGACGTCCTCGCTAGGAGGACATCAATCACGTTCAATACTTTTATTACTATTTTAAGGAAGGCTCCTCCTTATAAAAAGGGGACCTTCCCATTGTAAAAGCAAGAGTGTTATGATCCAATAATACAACTCTCTCAACTCTCCCTTATTCTCCCTTATTCTCTCTCTATCTCTTATTTCTGACAAACAACTGTTCTCAAGTTCATCATCTTGCAATGTTAGATATGTCATAACTACATTGTTCTTGCATCCCTAGGCTTATTATATTTTATTACAATTTACCCTTTCGTATTTTTTGATTGTTTTAGCTTACAAAGTATCGTTTAACTTTTGAGCTAAACAATTTGGCGCCGTCTGTGGGAATTTCGAGAATCAAAATCATAGTATCCACCTAGAAATCAACCAACTACCTTTCTCTACATTACACGAAAACAAAAGATGGCTGAAAACAACACCAGATCGAAAGTTATAATGGGTGTTACAGCCAACCTTCTTGGTCCCCTCAACGAGGCCAGTGACGATATCATTATTAACGCAACCCCCAACATCGCACCAGGTGCAGAGATCTCATCTTCCCCATCCGTAGATCTAATGATCTTGCACGAAAAAGGAGCTTCCACGTCTGCTGTTAAGGAAGCACCCTCGGTAGTCAAAAAGCTACTGGAAGAATGGCTAACAAGCACCCTAAGTGGCTTGGTTGAGAAACCACCACCAGGCAACATCAGATTTGTGCCAACGGTAAGCATCACCGCTGCCATGGGCGAACATGAGGATACACGAGTAAATAACCAACCCATCGAGGCACGGACCAGCGACGGTACGCTAACTGTCATCCTAAGGAAGATGGAAGAAATGGAAATAGAAAACAAAGCACTCCGCGACCAGATGAAGGAACACCGGGAGAGGGTCGACAAAATCCCCGGAGCCCCCAAATTTCTACCAAAGCACGACGTGGGAAGGTTCGTAGAGCAGCCATACACTAAACAAGCTGCCCCTCACTCTATCCCAAAAACCTTCAAGATGCCTCCCTACTTGAAGGTGTACGACGGAACCACAGATCCCGAGGATCATCTAATCCACTATGTCACTGCTGTGAAGGGCAACGACCTATCGAAAGAGCAGGTACCATCGGTGCTGCTAAAGAAGTTTGGCGAGACGTTGACAGGAGGGGCATTGACATGGTATTCTCAGTTGCCAGCTAAGGCAATATCAACGTTCGAGGAGATGGTGGATAAGTTCATCACCGCCCATGCGGGTGCGAAGAAAGCGAAAGCAGGGGTCAACAACATTTTCGCCATCAGACAGACCACAGGTGAAGGGCTCAGAGACTTCCTAGCCAGGTTTAACAGGGTGAGGATGAGTCTACCGAATGTATTGGAAGGTATGGCAGTCGCCGCTTTCTAGAACGGGCTAAGCAGGGACGGCTCGAGGGAAAACAAGAAGCTGCTAAGCCGCCTCATAAAATATCCCCGCACCACATGGGAGGAAATCCACAATGCCTACTGTGCCGAGGTACGAGCGGACGAAGATGATCTCAATGGGCCGACTCAACGGCTAACGGCAATACACTCAGAAACAAGGAGAGATCGGCGCAACGAGGGACGTCGAGAACAACTCCTGCGCTCCAACAGAGACTGACATCAGCCATACACTAGATCCTCCCATCCACCGCCCAGACATACGGATGCTTTACAGCGACACATCGCCCCACTCCGAAACGAAAGAGGTACGCCCCCTTATTATCCACACATAACTTTTGCGTGTCTCCTTCAGAAATAGTGTACGCAGTGGAGAAGCTGGGCACCAAGGTGCAATGGCCGCAAAAGATTAAATCAGACCCCACCATAAGGAAATCAAACGTCCTGTACGAGTTCCATCAATAACGGGGACACAAAACCGAAGACTGCATAGGCCTACGATAAGAAGTAGTCAAGATGTTGAACCAGGGATACCTGAAGGAGCTACTCAGCGACAAAGCAAAAATCAACTTTGCGCGCGGATGGGAACAACCCCGTGGGCCACCAAAGCCGCCTTACCCAACACGGACGATAAACATGATCGTCGGTGGCGGCAATGACTCAACGATCAACCACGTCAAGTTCGCAAATACGCATAGACTGAAGTGGACCATCTCCCACGAACAGTATGACAACTTCGAAGGTAGTATTGCCTTCGATAAGTCTGACGCCGACGGTTTGTCTTCCCTCACTATGATGCTTTAGTCATTACTTTACGTATCGCTGATACGGATGTGAAAAGAGTCATGGTCGACGACGGAAGTGGCGCCTGTATTATCCACCTAAGGGGTCCTTGCACAAATGGGACTCGAGGATAGGGTAATACCACGCTGTATAACACTAATCGATTTTAACAATGCAGTGGAACAGACATCCAGAGAAATAACCATGCCCGTACTAGCGGGAGGAGCCACGCTGGAAACGACTTTCCATGTGATGAACCAAGAAACGGCGTACAAAATATTCAGCAAAGAAAGCCTACATCGGGCACGGCCTCACCGACCCAAGTAAGTATCATGAATTCCAAACTAACCATGCAGATCTTTTTGCTTTCTCCCATTCAGATATGCCAGGGATCCCGCAAGATATCGCCACCCACAAGCTGAACGCCGACCCATTGCATTCGCCCGTGCGGCAAATGAGAAGAAAATTTAATGCTGCAATCAATGAAGCGGTCAGCGAGGAAGTGGACAAACTACTTGCCAACGGCTCCATCAGGGAATCAAAATACCCCCAGTGGGTCACCAATGTCATCATGGTTAAAAAGAAAAATGGGAAGTGGAGAATGTGCGTAGATTTCACCGATCTAAACAAAGCATGCCCGAAGGATTCATTCCCACAACCTCACATCGACCAATTGATCGACGCCACCGCAGGACATGAACTGTTGAGTTTCCTAGACATTTATTCCGATTACAATCAAATCATGATGGCCGAGGAAGATCAGGAGAAGACGACTTTCATTACCCACCAAGGGACTTACTGCTACAAAGTGATGCCCTTCAGGCTCAAAAACGCAGAGGCTACATACCAGAGATTGGTCACCAAGATGTTCAAAGAGCAGTTCGGTAAGAACATGGAAGTCTATATCGACGATATGCTGGTGAAGTCGGCGAGAAAAAAGGATCACATCGACCACCTGAAAGAAGCCTTTGGAATATTGAGAAGGTACGGGATGAAGCTGAACCCCGAGAAATGTGCCTTCGGTGTAGCCTCAGGAAAGTTCTTAGGATTCCTCGTATCACAACGAGGTATCAAAGTTAACCAGACCAAATAAAGGCGATAGACGCGATATCCGAGATGCTGAACAGCAAAAAAAGGTGCAAAAGCTGACGAGGCGAATAGCCGCCCTATCTAGATTCATCTCACGATCCTCCGACAGATGCCACAAATTTTTCAACGTACTAAGAAAGGACAATGGATTACAATGGAATGAAGAATGTGTCGAAGCCTTGAGAAAACTAAAGGCGTACCTTTCCTCGCCTCCACTGCTGGCCAAAGCAAATCCGGGCGAGCCCCTGCTGGTATACCTGGCCGTATCAGAGGTCGCCGTCAGTGCAGTATTGGTCCGCGAGACTAAAGGTACGCAATCCCCTATTTATTATATTAGAAGGACCCTAGTAGAAGCCGAAACACGGTATCCACATCTTGAAAAATTAGCCCTGGCACTGGTCGTAGCTTCACGGAAACTCAAGCCCTATTTTCAATGCCACCCCATAAAAGTGGTGACAACCTTCCCCTTGAGAAGCATCCTATATAAGCCTGAGTTATCATGCAGGCTCGCCAGGTGGGCCATAGAGCTCAGGAGCATGATATCTCGTATCTCCCGAGAACCGCCATCAAGCCGCAGGTCCTCACTAATTTCGTGGCCGAATTCAGTGTAGAGATACTGCCAGAGGCGGAAGAAGAGGCATATCGTGCCCCCTCCAACACCGACCTGTGGGCTCTTTACACTGATGGTGCCGCTAATGCCTCGCGATCAGCACTGGGACTCGTCCTCGAAGTCCCCACGGGCAAAATAATTCGCCAGTCCATACGATGCCCCGAGATGAATAACAACGAGGCCGAGTACGAGGTTGTTATCGCAGGTATAAAATTAGACATCAAGTATGGAGCTCGACGACTCGTTCTCCATTGCGACTCCCAGCTCGTGGTGAACCAGGTCACTGGGACTTACCAAATAAAGGAGAAGATATTGCAAAAGTACCAGTCGGAGATCCATAGATTAATGACCGAGCTCGACGAGTGCCGCTTTGAGCAGGTTCCTAGGGTGCAGAACGTCGAGGCAGACGGTCTAGCAAAACTGGCCGCAACCACTAAAAACTTCGACAAAGAAAGCATGGTCACCCTCCTTCATTCAGCCATTGATCATACTGAGGTACTCTCCTTAAATTTGACTTGGGACTGGCGCGACCAGTTTGTGTCCTACTTACAGGAAGGGACACTCCCACCTGACAAAAAAGAAGCCAAGAAGCTCCGCGTACAGGGCGCCCGGTATTGCCTGATAAACAACGAGCTCTACAAAAGGACCTTTGGCGGACCCCTGGCTAAGTGCCTAGGCCCTCACCAAACGACACCAATACTCGAAGAAGTACACGAAGGCCACTACGGTGCCCACACAGGTAATCGCGCCCTCGTGCTCTGCTTAATACGGGCCGGCTACTATTGGCCAACTATGAAGAAAGGCGCGAAAGAATATGTCCGCCAATGCGAACAATGCCAGAAGTTCGCCCCCATGATACACCAACCAGGAGAGCCTCTCCACCCAGTCACTTCCCCGTGGCCTTTCATCAAATGGGAAATGGACATAGTCGGCCCGCTACCATCAGGACGAGGAAAGGTACGATTTCTACTAGTTTTAACTGACTATTTTTCCAAGTGGGTGGAAGCAGGTGCGTACGCCCAAATACACGAACAGGAAGTCATCGCTTTCATATGGAAGAATATCATCTGTCACTTCGGCATCCCCAAAGATATCACCTGCGACAACGGGCGGCAGTTCATCGGCCAGAAAACAACTGAATTCTTCGACAAATGGCGTATTAAGCGAGTACTCTCCACGCCATACCACCCCTCCACCAACGGCCAAGCAGAATAGTCCAACAAAATGATACTAAACATACTGAAGAAGAAGCTCGAAGACGCCAAAGGGATATAGCCTGAACTACTACCAGAAGCACTCTGGGCACACCGAACCATACCCAAATCCTCCACAGGAGAGACACCATACTCACTGGTCTACGAAATCGACGCTGTCATACCGGTCGAAGTCGGCGAACCAAGCCTCAGGTATTCGCATACAAGCGGAGCTGAAAACAACATGAACAGACTTCAAGATCTCGATGAGGCCGAGGAAAGAAGAGAAATGGCTCACATAAGAATGGTGACCCAGAAACAACAAGTCGAAAGGTACTACAATAAGAGGGCCAAGATACGATCGCTCAAAGTGGGTGACTATGTCCTCAAAGCCAAAACGTTGGCATCAAAAGACCCAAGCGAAGGAAAACTGGGCACCAACTGGGACGGACCATACAAAATCACAGCAGCAGCAGATAAAAGGGCATTCCAGCTAGAGAAAATGGAAGGAAAAATGCTCCAAAACAACTGGAACATCGCCCACCTCAAGTGTTTCCATTTCTGAAAATAGCCTCCCGAGTCGTACTCTTTTTCCCTTGCCCGAGTTTTGTCCCAATTGGGTTTTCTCGCGGAGGTTTTTAACGAAGCGGCAGAGGAGACGCATAGAGATACTCACGAGGCAAGTTTATCACACCAGCCACTCCGTACGCCCTCTCGACTGGCATGACAAAGGGACTGGACTAGCATGATCTCCAATATATGAAAGGCTATGGCCATATCCAATGTATGAAAGGCTACGACCATCTCCAATGTATGAAACTCTACGGCCATCTCCAACGTATGAAAGGCTACGACCATCTCCAATGAATAAATGGCTAAGGCCACCATCGTGAGTAAATCGACCCAACTTGACTACGACATAATAACCCGACGACAGTCGAAGTCATGTACATAGTAACTCGACGACAGTCGAAGTCACGTACATAATAAGTCGAAGACAGTCGAAGTCACATACATAGTAACTCGACGACAGTCGAAGTCACGTACATAATAACTCGATAACAGTCGAAGTCACGTACATAGTAACTCGACGACAGTTGAAGTCACGTGCATAATAACTCGACGACAGTCGATGTCACGTATATAGTAACTCGACGACAGTCGAAGTCACGTACATAGTAACTCGACGACAGTCAAAGTCACGTACATAATAACTCGACGATAGTCGAAGTCACGTACATAGTAACTCGACGACAGTCGAAGTCACGTACATAATAACTCGATGACAGTCGAAGTCACGTACATAGTAACTCGATGGCAGTCGAAGTCACGTGCATGGCTACGGCCATATCCAACGAATAAATGGCTAAGGCCACCGTCGTCAATAAGTCGACCCAGCTCGACTACGACAAACAAAATAACTCGATAATGGTCGAAGTCATGTGCATGGCTACGACCATCGACAATATCACGGTTAAAGCAACCGTCACCATCGGTCACCAATGCTGTTCGACTACGGTGCAAAACACGTAAGTAACAGACAAGGGGACGTTCCAGAAATACTGAAAAACCCTACAAGCAAACAAACAAGCATCCACTCTATGGAATCGACATACCGAAAATAAAAGGTACGAAAAGAAACAGCAAAAGAGTAACTTCTATTATCATCAAGAAAAGTATACATGTACAACGGGATCTATTCACATCCCCACAAAACAGCAAAAACAGTATAAATACAAGCCCTAGTATGCCCCGCCATCCTGTCCGCCGTCGCCCGTCGGTCCTTCATCTTTTCTGCTGCCGCCCTCAACCTGATAAGCCGTAGAGATCCAGGACCCGAAAGCCAGATGATTAACGTCTTCAGAATTATTGCCCATCCGACCTGGGGAATTAAAACTATATCCACAGGCTTCTCGGGCAACCCGAATTAAACGCCGTAGGTCCTCTACCTCCGCCTCAGTGGCTCGGCTTGCAACAAGAAACTCCTCAAACACGACCAACTTGGCTTCGGCATATACCCACATGTCCCGCGCCTCGCCGGACACGCCGTCGTCGGACCTGGACACATCAGCCTACTTGAGAGCCTCAATTTCAGCCACCTTGGCATTGAGCTCGGCGGTTAAGGCATCGACCTCGGCCCGCAAATTAGTGGCCTCCGCCGTTACCCCACGACCGACCTCCAATTCATCCTCCTTTGACTGGAGAAGAGTCTCCAATTCAATATTTCGAGCCAAGATGGCCATCAGCTGATCATCCACCTGCTCCAGCTTATCTACCCTTTGTTGTAGCTTAGCCTCCGACTGCTCCAGACCCTCACAAAAAACCTGAAACTGCGGGTCCTGAGCAAATAGGTCCGCCAGCGCCTGATGCTTGGCGCGGCACTCCCGGTACTTCTTTTCCACCCTCTTGAGGGTGGCAGCCTTCTTCTGCGCTCGCCGACCCCTCTCTATCTCCAGAACGAGGGTCTAAAAAGGAGACAAAAAGAAGACAAATTAGCATGCACCAAAGTTCACTTTATAATACATAAAGGAGAATGAAGTGTAGCTGCAAAGCCGCACCGGCAACCCTTCGAGATAGATCCCTGTCGCTAACATCTTTCAAACTCTCGCGCTCCGCGGCCGCACACAGCAGGGTCATATCCACTGCAGCCTGCTCGCTATGTTGCAACAGGTTATATTCGCTTGGGATCAAAATTCGGGGTTAGACCCACCCATCGTCATCCCCACGCAGGTTCTATCCCTCATCGATGCATCCGCACCTGCAGGGGCCGCCCCGGGTTTTGCCCTCTCCTCATCATTTGCCTCCTCAACAATAGCCGACTCGCCACCCTCCGGAACATGTATGGGGGCGGTGTCGAGAACTGCCCTCCCCTGGGAATCCGACCCCCCCGAGCGGATGGCATCGGCCATTAAAACTGGCCTCAATTCCAGACGAGGTTCACTCGCCCCCTCGTCCTCTGTGGCAATCCCCTTGCCGAGCATCAACCGGCGCCTCTTCCTCGCCGGCAGCTCCTCGCCCTCAGAAGTCTCCTCCACGGGCCGAGGGGATGGCGGCGAAGGAGTTGCTTCACTTGTGGACGCAGCCACAGGCGTAGCCTCAGGTTGAGCAACCTCTAGGACGCCATCACTGGGCGAGTCACGGGGTACGTACTCATTCCCAGAATCAGTCCCCACACGAGACGAGGCAGCGTCATTCTGTTTCCTCCTCTTAGGGGCGCTCCGACCTGCCAACATAAAATAAGTCAAGCAACGAAACCTAATGAAACCTCCAGACCATTGTCAAAGAGTTACCTGGTGGGCCGTATCGATCACGAAACGCGGACCAAGTGCGGCACTCCTCCACAAATGGAATCAACCTCTCCACCCACGACCTAATATTGTCAACGGATCGGGGTGGAGAAGCCCTCGCTGTGAAAAGGAGAGGAAAACAAAAAAAAAAGTTATAATGGTCGTACGGTCAAGATTGTACACAGCACTAAATTCGAGTAAAAGCACTTACGTTCTGGGTTCCACATCTCTGGGAATCCTTCAGGATTCGACACCAGGTGCTACGTCCTGATGTAGAAAAATTTGCACCAGAAGCAGCGATTGGTCTTGTCGTCGGCCTTAACGACCAGGCCTCTCGTGCCACGGCTCTTTAGTTGCAGCATAGTGCCCCTTATGTAGCCAGGGCTGAATAACTGCAAGAGGTAGTGGACCGAAACGCTGAATCTGGCCCTGGCCGCGTAGGTGGTCATGATACGACACACCTTCCAAGTGTAGGGAGTGAGCTGAGCCGGGCACACATTGTAGAAGCGGCAGAGCTCCTCCACGAGGGGATAGACTGGGAGGCCGTATCCAATCAAGAATGGATATTCGTAAAATGTGCAATATCCCGACCGGTGCACGTTAGCATAGTTTGCCCCGACCGGCTCCATCACCACATGGTCTGGAATCTAGTACGCTCCTCGCATGTCGTCCAAATGCGACTGTAATAGCTCGTTGTGATCCCAAGGAGGGGTCAGGCTCTTGGTCGGGAAATCCATGTGAACGTGTATCTCTTTTAGAAGGACATTATCTACGCTGAGAGGGACGAGGGGTTTCTCTGCCTTTTTCCCACCACCACCCGAAGATGGTAGGACCCTAGATGGGGTGTCATCTTTGGATTTTTTGCTGCTTTGCCCACGTTTCGCCATAGTAATTTTTTATGTAAATCAAGCTCTGACAACAAGAAAGGTGGTCTCAATAGAAACAGAAAAGTTTAGCACGAAGTAGCGATTTTTGGCAAAGAAGATAAAAAGGGGAGTAGAAAAACTCGAAAGTTCGAAAGATAAAAAAAAATTTGAACCTTCCTCCTATTTATGGGTCTAAGGTACACGAAAATCGAAGAGGCATGATTCATAATGGGTGCGGGAAACCAAAACATCAAATCGACTCCTAAATGCCTAGGGAGCAAGTATAATCATGACGCATGCCGGTGGTGATATCATTTTAAAAAGTGGACCACGTGTCAACGGATCGACGACTCCATATATTTCCCCATCATCGCCCTCATAATAAGGTCAAATTCTCCAAAGACGAGGTTGGCATTTCCGTCCATTGAAGACGTCTACCGAATATGCCTCCAATGAGCGGAGGGACTAACTGAATGGGGTCAAATTTGACCCTATACGTCTCTACGCCAAAGGGTACGCCCTATAAGCGTATACCTATTATAATAAGGACACGTTTCGGACGTGAGGGCGAAGGCGACGCCACTTCGAACTGGACGTCCTCGCTAGAAGGACGTCAACCACGTTCAATACTTTTATTACTATTTTAAGAAAGGCTCCTCCTTATAAAAAGGGGACATTCCCATTGTAAAAGCAAGAGTGTTATGATCCAATAATACAACTCTCTCAACTCTCTCTTATTCTCCCTTATTCTCTCTCTTTCTCTTATTTCTGACAAACAACTGTTCTCAAGTTCATCATCTTGCAATGTTAGATCTGTCATAACTACGTTGTTCTTACATCCCTAGGCTTATTATATTTGATTACTATTTACCCTTTCGTATTTTTTGATTGTTTTAGCTTACAAAGTATCGTTTAACTTTTGAGCCAAACAATGTCATTGGACCCAGGGGCAACTACCCGCTAGTCTAACTACAAGTCCATGACATGCAGGACTTTTGTTGTTTTCCCTAATCAAGCAAGGTAAATACACACCCAAAAGGAGGCAACTCCATAAAATTAGTGGCCTAAAGCCAAATTTTAATAAGAGGCCTTATACTTTTTTTATTAGTACGTATATACATATATATGAAAAAAAATTAATCTTGCCATTTTTTTTATACTTGTTGTTTATAGTATATATTCTTAAATGACATAAAGTCTTTAATTTTACATAGTAATACTATTATTAATATTAGAAAAGAAAAACTAAACAAAAGAGATGTTAGACATGTATTTACAATATGTTACCTTTGATATTGGTGTGAAAAATATATTTACTAATATGAAGATGTAAGTAGTTTAATTCAAAGTTTTAAAAATATTTTTTACTGTTTAAGAGTAGACTACTTTCTTGCTTTTTTACAAATTTTTTATACCTTTTTATTTTCTCTACAAATATTAATATTGTCTAATTTGAAATAAAATTATAAAATTCATTATTAAAATTTTGGGGGACCTGAATCAAGGCTTTACTAGTCTCCTACTAGAGCCACTTATCCACCCTGACATTCTCAATCAAATTTATAGAGTTCCACTTAAGATAAAGCAATAATGACAAGAGCATAAAGGTAATGAGTGTGTCATTCAGTTACCAAATGTGAATGAAGCTGATTGAACAGTATATTTATGGCGGGGCAGTAGTCTGTAAATAATTATTGATTGTCAATGAGGGGCGGCTCAACAGAACTGGTGGCCTAGACCAAAATATATTAAAAAGACCCTGAAACGTTTTTTATAAAATCCATATAAGATTGAGACACAAAAAAACCTACATGACTTTGATATAGTGGTGAGAGCGCAACTCATGACGTATGAGTTAGGCACCCGTCATATGGTATCGAGTTCTTCCCTTTAAGTAAAAATGATAAAGGGTGAGCTCATTCTTCATCGTATTTTGAACCTTGCCACATTTGCCTCGGGGGTTTCTTATTTAAAAAAGATGAGACACAAAAGAACTTGCTTTTTGGTGTATGGATCAATCAAATGTGACAAAAAGGAATAGTTAATTTAGAGAATTTAAGTTGAAATTAGAAAGTAAAATCGTAAGAACCATGAAAAAAGACTATACATAAAGAAAGAAAAATAAAATTAATGAGAAGGTAAACATATTATTTAATTTAGTGAGAAAAATTTATCCAACTAACTCACTCAATCTTACGTCTACCATATGTTAAAAATTATTAATAATTATATGAATATATATTATGGAGTATGTACTATATAATAATATAGTAGTGCTTCTTATTTTTGGGGCCTTAATTATTAGGGGCCTAAGGCAAGGGCTTCACTTGCCTTACCCTAGAGCCGCCCGTGTCGCTAATAAAACGTTTTCGGAACCTAAATGTGATTCTTTTTTACTCAAAATACGTTTTAAGTGTAAAAAAAAGTTACATTTCTATAGATAATGCGGTTTTACACCATGCTATATTTTAACAGTATTTTGGCCGTTAAAATATAGCGATGTATAAAACCGCGTTATATATGTATAACGCATTAAAGAACCACTTTATACTATAAGAAACTAAAGAAGCAAGTTATACATATAAGTCTTGGGTGGTGCAATGGTTAAGTGATAACTAAGAAGATAGTTTTGGCCTTAAGGATCTAGGTTTGAATCCCAACACGCTATATTTTTAACAGCGTTTTGGCCGTTAAAATATAACGGTGTATAAAATCGCATTATATGCGTATAACGCATTAAAGAACTGCGTTATACTATAAGAAACTAAAGAAGCAAGGTACACATATAAGTCCTGGGTGGTGCAATGGTTTAGGGATAACTAAGAAGATAGTTTAACCCTGAGGATTTGGGTTCGAATCCCAACACCAGCATTCCTTTATTTTCCTATTTGGTTTAAGTATTTATAAGATCACCCGATATTTTTAATAGTCGTTATTTTGTGTTTTACGTAAAACAAAATTAATTTTTTCTCCTTTTATTTTGAAATTAGGATTATGAGTTTTATTTTATAGTTAAAACTTTTATAAGAGAATAATATATATAGTTTAATCTATTGGTTGAATTAAAATACACTAGCCATATTTTAATGGTTTTAACACTTTTACTAATAAACTAGCCATATGATTGAATATTTGACCGACCATTTTGAGAAATAACTTTTGGAAAAAATTATCGCAATATTCAACAAAATAAAAATCTTGGGTTCTGAAATTTTTAGTCCAACCGAATCGAAGGAATTTTGAAAATGTTTCCCTATAAAATCTCACAAAGTCATCTATACAATTCATACTTGGACTCCTAATAAAACTCTATTTCTTCTAGGATGATGCATATCTCAATTCTCATCTCACTTATAAGCCCCTTTTATCTCTTCTTAATGAAATTAATTAACTCATTACCCTAACCCCTTCACAATGCCGGGATACCTCCGAAGACCTTCACCACCACCCCGCCACCACCAAACCCCGTCGCTCAGCCGCCTACACCTCCTTTTCCTCTTCTTCATCCTCCACCTTATGGCATCCGTTTTCCTCGACCTCCTCCTCCATTATGGCCTCCGTTTCCTGTACCACCCTATCCACAACGACGTCCGGGAAGACCAGCTATAGTTCATCCTCCTCCTCTACCCCAAGAAATTTTTGCACTTATTATTGGACAACCACCAGCACGAGGTCCAACTCTAGTTCGACCATATTTTAATCGGCCATATGCACCTTCTCCACCTTGGAATCGTCCCCGCCACTATACTATCTAACAACTAGACACGTGTCATGAGTTCTGTCTCAGAAGCAAATGAAAGATCTAGAGTAGTATAATTTAGGGAGTCTTTTATGGCATGTGTTTATCTGTTGATAGCGCTTTGTATATAAAAGGGCAGTCGGGATCTTTTGTGATGTATTAAGAATAATATTGCTGAAGTAAATTCGAGAGAAACGTCTGTTTCTTTTTCTTGTCTGTGTATATATATCTCAATTTCACAGCCAGACTAATTCAGAGAAATGAAGAATACCAACATTAGATTTCAATCTTATAAGGTTCCAATTTCAGGAGGAGACTGTTTATTGATTACAAAATAAAGGAAGAAGGTAAATCACAACAATAGGTCTATCATATTGTATCTGTCCAACGTTTTAATATAATTGGAGTCTGGTGATTCATATATATTTATATGTATTCCGTCATATATATTTTATTCGTGTTTCGTAGATTCCGAGTGTGAAATGTAATTTAATGTTAATTCGTGGTGTTTTTATGTGTTAAAATCATCCAGAGGTAATTAGTGCCTCCTCAAGGGTAAGGCATACCAAGTAATTGCTTTTAGGCCCCCCGAAGTTTAGGGGCCCACTTTTTACTAGAATTACTTTTTAAGAATTAATTTTTTTTATAAGAAAATAAATATTTTGAAGTAAAAGACTTTATTAAAGCGTAATGGCTTCTAGACCACTTAAACTTGCATCAAATTTTAAAGCCGATACATGAATTCTCGGTTTTTCCGTTTTAGCACCCCAACTCGATAAAAATACTTATAATAAACCCCTCCCTCATAGCGTGTATCTCAATTGCGTGATCTGAATACTACGTCAGATACTAAGACCATTTATTGTTCGACATTTGTAAAATCTGGGTCTCATCCCTTTTAAAATTAATTTACCAATTTTTTAATTTTTGTTCTCTTTCCTTTCTTCTTCACCATAGCTCCTCCAAAACCTTCCCTTCCCCAACCACTATTTCCAATGGTAAAAAATCAAATATGAATAATTCATATCCTAGTATATATCTTAGCCAAACCTCAATCTAGAAATTAGTCGAAACAAGCCGTTACATCTTCTAAAAAATTATCAAAACCATTCCGGCAAGGTTTCTATCGGAAAAAATGGCATCTCGGTGGCACTCGTCAAAATAAAAATTAACAGACCTCCTTGAGCACCTATTACTTCCCACCCTGAAAATTTTCAGTAATTTCGTAGTCTCAACCGGCCAAAGAAGATCACCGAAAATGCTGTCACCACCATACCTGCCGTTAAACTGAGAAATGAGATAGACTAACCAACGCTAAAATAATTAGTTCGTGGAGAAATGAATCTTGGCCCAACGATTGTTCA
>MU734093.1:54023-68067 GCA_026770625.1 Nicotiana glauca | reverse complement strand
TATATATATATATATATATATATATATATATATATATATATATATATATATATATATATATATATATACACACTACAAAACATTACAAGAAATTATATTTGGAAATATATAATACATAACATATTATATATAGTATACTATACTAGTATATTATATATATATTATATATACTATATATATTATATATACTATATACTATATATACTAAAAACAAGATTTTTCAAAATGAGGGCCCCACCCCCAATGACCACCAACGGTCATATTGCACAAATAGCTGGTTTTTTAATTTATAAAAATAACCTTCTCTAACACTATAAATACCCCCCTCCCTCTTCTTCATTTCAATACTCAATACTCATTTCTCAATCTAAATTTCTCTCAATCTCTAATTTTCAAGACTTCAAGTCTTAATCTCAATTTTCAAGTTAAATCATGCCTCGTTCGGAAAGAGTGAGCTTATTTGTTTCGCAATACTATGAAGTGCTTGAAGAAAATGAACAAGGCCAAATATTAAAGTGCAAGAACTGTGGAAGAGTCTTATATTTTCGTTCAGGGTGTACCGCAGGCATTTTAACGAGGCATATAAAGTATTGTGTTGAGGGTATTTATCCGCAAATTCATCTTTAAGATTTTCCAACAATTTGTGTTATTTTAAAGTTATTAGATGTATTTATGCTTCATGTTGTACTTTGTTATTAATTTATTATGCATGCCAATTTAGTTTTACTATTGTTTTATTATTTTACTTTTTCGTCAAGCACTTTAATAATTAGATTTCTATATTATATATACTACATATATTTATATAGCCATGTATAAGAGCAATTTATATATATACATACATATATGGTTTACAAGAAATTGCCTTAAACAAAAAAAAATTAAAAAAAGCCCAGAAATAAAAGAGCCTGTTAGGCCCGCTAAGCCCACGAGCCCGGCCCATTTAGCCCAGGACCATATGGGCTTAGGCCCGTCACGGGATGGTTCCACCCGTTGAGCCCACGAAGCTCGGGACCGCTAAGCCCAAGCCCGTTTAGCCCATTTAGGCCCGGGCCCGGACCACCATACAACATTAGGTGATTCAAACAAATAAGTTAATTCACCTATTAGAAATTATGAACTTAAACAAATAGATTCAAACAAAATAACTCAACAGACTACCTAACAACTCTTAATACTAACATATGAAAACAAAAAAAAAAATGAAAAAATTTCGATCTTTTAACGAAATTAATAGGAATTAATTCAAGAACTACTGTTATGTGAAATTAAGCTACTGAGTAACAAACCTCAAAAGAAAAAACAAAAAGAAAAAATAAAAAGAAAACACAAAGAAAGAACAGAAATGGAGGGGAAAGCAGGAGAAAATGAAGACGAACGAGGAATACGAAAGAGAAAGAAAAGAATACCTCTAAAAAATGAACAGAGCCGCTAAACCCTAACCAACTCCGATTTGATTCAAAACAGGTATTAACCATATGTCCTCGACAAGAACAAACTGTCAATACCCGTTTCAAACCCTATCACTTGAAAGCTTGACAGATTTGTTACTTCTTAAATTTCAGATTCAAGAAGAGATCGATTTGGTGAGGATTTATGGAGAAATGGTGGTGGATTAGGGTTAAGGGAAGGGTAACGGTTGCATGGATGAAGTTTGGGGTTGAACAAAGGTGGCGCCGCCACCGGAGAAATTATGGCGGCACTAGGGCTTCGCTTTTCAAATGAATATTCGAGAGGTTTCAAGGGGTTTTGAGGGAAATGGAGTGGGGATCTGCGATGGGGAGGTGGAGTAGAATATTTGGTGTAAATTTGGTGGTGATTGGAAGCCGGCCACCGCCGTGGGCAATTTTCGACGGGCGGCGGGCGGTGGTTTTAGGGCGGTGCTAATGGGGGGTCTCTGGGGTGAGAGAGATTAGAGATGGGGGGAAGGGGTTCTAAGAGAGGGGGTAGGGCATTTGGACAGTTATATATCAAAGATGCCCCATGTTCTCAGCCGTTGGATCGAGAAACCTCGATGGCTGAGATTAAATCTAAACGAAACAGGGTCGTTTAGGTAAATGGGGGGCGAGTATTTTGGGAATGGGTTTTGGGCGGGGAATGGGGCAAATCTGGGTGGATATTGGCACTAGGCTTGGGTTGGTATTGCAAAATGGCTTTGGGCCTGGGCAATTCACCAAAACAGCACAACCTACTTTTTTCTCTCTTTTATTTTCATTTCATTTCATTTTCTTTTCTCTTTTTTTTTCCATTTTTAAATTTTTGTCAAATAAAGAAAATAAAAATAAAAAGGCCTGATTTAACTCCAAAACTAAACTAATTGCTTCCTCAAAATTAATTAGGTCCTAAATTAAAGAAAATTATAATAAGTTTGAAAACTAAAAAGTAAAAATGCAAAAGAGCTATTTTGTTATTTTTTTCATATTTTGCCATAATTAATTAACTAATTAACCCAAAAACAAACATGAAATAGGATCCTAAATGCAAATGCACATATATTTTGTATTTTTTACTAATTAAAATGCACAGACAAATATGCAAACTATTAACAGAAAATGCCATAAAAACCACAAAATTGCAAACAATAAAAAAATAATAATAAAAAAAATATTATTTTGTTTTGAATTTGTGGGTAATTCATATAGGGGAAAAAGCACGTGCTCACAGCTTTCCCTCTTTGCTCGGAAACACAAAGAGTTTTCATGCAAAGATAAAGTGAACGGATACGAGCGATTTTTGCCAGTTTGAATACTCCGTCGGAATTATTTTTTGAAAGATTTGACCGCACCCTGCTTCGAGGTTGCCTACATATCCTTGTCTAAAAAGGAATCAGGTCAGTGTAGTCCAGGAATGTTTGGTAGCTGGGACTATCATGAAGCCGTGATATCACTGTTGCTGCTACTGCTTACTGAACCCCTTATTACACCATGTCAAAATAAAAGAAGCTAGACTAAACTATGATCTATGAATTACAAAAAAAACCTATCTATATCCTCAAACTTGATTCTGCAGCTCTTGTTGCCTTGCTGACTTGTATTCTCCCGATGAAATCCCTTTGTTGCTGACTTGAATTGTAATCTGAGATGTTTTCCCTTTCTTCTGGTGGATGAGCTCTTGTTGCCTTGCTGACTTGTATTCTCCCAATGAAATCCCTTTGTTGCTGACTTGAATTGTAATCTGAGATATTTTCCCTTTCTTCTGGTGGATGTCTGACTACCAAAACTTGAACTACATTCTTATATGCCTTCCTTTTCTCCAGGTGGACGCCTGATTGCTGAAGTTGAACTGTATTTTCGTGCTCTCCAGATGGGCTCCTGACTGCTGAACTTGAACGGTATTCCCGTGCTCTCCAAGTGGGCGCTTGACTGCTGAATTTGAATGTATTCCCGTGCTTTTTAGGTGGGCGCCTGACTGCTGACTTGAATGTATTCCCTATTTTACAGGTGGGCTCCTGACTGCTAACTTGAATTGTATTCTCATGCTCTCCAGGTGGGCGCTTGACTGCTGACTTGAATGTATTCCATATTCTCTAGGTGGGCTCCAGACTGCTGACTTGAATTGTATTCCAATGCTCTCCAGGTGGGCGCCTGACTGCTGACTTGAATGTATTCCCTGTTCTCCAGGTGGACTCCTGACTACTGACTTGAATGTATTCCATGTTCTCCAGGTGGGCGCCTGACTGCTGAATTTGAATGTATTCCTTGTTCTCCAGTTGGGCTCCTGACTGCTGAACTTGAATGTATTTCCTGTTTTCCAGGTGGGCTCCTAACTGCTGACTTGAATTGTATTCTCTGTTCTCCAGGTGGGCTCCTGACTTGAATGTATTCCCTGTTCTCTAGGTGGGCGCCTGACTGCTGAACTTAAATGTATTCCTTGTTCTCCAGGTGGGCTCCTAACAGCTAACTTGAATTGTATTCCCGTGATCTCCAGGTGAGCGCCTGATTGCTAAACTTGAAATGTATTCATGTTATTCAGGTGGGCTCTTGACTACTGACTTGAATTGTATTCCCACGCTCTTCAGGTGGGCACTCGATTGCTAAACTTGAAATGTATTCCCTATTCTCCAGGTGGGCTCCTAACTGCTGACTTGAATTGTATTCCTTGTTCTCCAGGTGGGATCCTGACTGCTGACTTGAATGTATTCCTTATTCTCCAGGTGGGTGCCTGACTGCTGAACTTGAATGTATTCCTTGTTTTCCAAGTGGGCTCCTGACTGCTGAACTTGAATGTATTCCCTGTTCTCCAGGTGGGCTCCTAACTACTAACTTAAATGTATTCCCTATTCTCCAGGTGGGCGACTGACTGCTGAACTTGAATGTATTCTCTGTTCTCCAGGAGGGCTCCTCACTGCTGAACTTGAATGTATTCCCTGTTCTCCAGGTGGGCTCCTGACTACTGAACTTGAATGTACTTCCTATTCTCTAGGTAGCCTCCTGACTTCAACAAAAATAGACAAAACGAAGAAACTTTCTGCCCCAGTTTGGTAGCTGGGCATATACATGAGTGTAAACCGAATCATGTTACCAAATATCAATAAGAACTTGAAAGCTGAAACTTGAACTGTACTCCTTTGCTCTCCATGTGGGCGCCTGATTGCTGAAACGTGAATTGTATTCCCTTGCTCTTCCTTTACGGAGGATTTCTCTGAAACAACCGAAACTTTCTGCCCCTGTTTTAATCAACGAACAATTCTTGTCAGTTTAAAATGTGGTAGTTGGTTTGTGGCCTTGAACTTTGAGGGCGATTGCTCCTTCACTTCCCACGATAACTGATTTCCATTTGAAGGCCTTGCTTGTTTATTGACTAACTACTTTCTCTGTCACCCTTATCATAGAAAATACCTTTTCTCTGTTCAGACCCAATACCCTCTATCTGTTGCATTGCTCATGAACTGACATTTACCAAACCTTTGTAACTCACACGAATCTCAAAGCACATCAATTGCCACCCACTCAATGCGTATGTTGTTCTTTCTTGACTTAAACCAGTGGCTCTGGCCTTGCGGTCTTCCATCGCTATCCATGATAACTTCGATTTCTTCTTGAAAGATCTTGCTTGTCACTGGTTTACAACCCTTTTTGTCAATCTTATCACAGAAAATGCCTTTGATCTGTTCACCCTAGTCCTCCTTCTATTGCATTGTCCATGAATTGATATATAACAAGCCTTTGTATTTTACACGAATCCCAAAGCTTGTTGATTGTTACCAGCTCAACGCTCTTGTTGTTCTTTCCGGACTTATGACGCTTTGATGTGCTAAACAGATCCCGTTTTGTGCAATTGAAAAGCTAGTTACAAATTTTGAAGTCATTTGTCACTTGTTCTGACCAAACAGACTCAGGAAAAGGAAGTAAACAAGACAAAAGGAACAGAGTAGAGGACAATGGAAAGAGATGTTTCCAAACAAGAAAACTTACAAAGTAGAAACCTATCGAATGTGGATACCAACTCTAATGACCATGACATGCACCCGAGGCCTATTCTGTTAAGCAAATCTGATGTTCAGCTCTTGTCGTACCATTTTTGCCGTGAAACTAGGCTTCAATGCTCCGCTTATCCAATCTGATTCACAATCCTTATTCGACTTGTAGTGCCCGAAGGGTTTTCACCGTCAAGCCTCTCTCATTTTGGTCTTTCTCTCAACTTACCGTCGCCTTATGGTGCCCGTGAAGGTTTTCACCATAAGACTCTCTCATTTTTGATTTCTCTCAGCTTTCATCGCCTTGCAGTACCCGTGAGGGCTTTCATTAATAAGACTCTCTCATTTTTCATTTCCCTTGTTTGGACCGGAGTGTTGCCCCCGATATGATTCACCTCTACTTTCTTGCCTTGGCATCTCTTGAAGACTGATCAGAAGGTCTTTATCTGGACCGTAATGTGGGCTTTTGGATGGGGTTAAAAAGAAAGGGTATTAAAAGGCTCGAAACAATTCAAATGGATTAAAATTACAACTTTCAGAATCCGATTTCTTTCAACAATCACAACTTCTGCCCCAGTTTCTTGCTTGGGGGCTTTTGGATTTTATTTTGACGGGACCGAACTGTGAGGCTGCCTACGTATCCTTAAAAAGAATCAGGTCAAACGTAGTTCATGTCATAGGAATTACTTTGTTGTTATGATTTTTTTTTCTTTTTCTTCCTCTTTCTCTTCTTTCCCTTTTCTCTTTTTGTTGTTTTTTTTTCTTTTTCTTTTTCTTCTGTCTTTTTTTTCATTCTTTTTCCTCTCTTTTCTCATGCTCTTTCTTTTCCCTTTTTCTTTTACTTATCTTTCACGCTTGTGTTCCTGATCTTTGCTACTGATTCCAAAAGAGGGGTATGAAAAAAAATAAATAACGCTCAAAGGGGTAACGAAGGGTAAAGTGTTTAGATAGCAGAACAAAATACCTTCGTCATTCCAATCTCCAAAACATGCCAAGTAAAAACAACACAATTAAACAAACTATTTGTAATATCTTTTGACTGTACCAAACTTGATAACCATATCCATACATTCGCTTTCTACATCTGTTGAATACAAAGCTCCACTGGACAACACTCTCACTCTCCTTACCACGAACGGCCCCTGTCAATTTGGCAAACTTGCCTTTAGCTTCAACCGATGCGGCATGAAGCATAAGGTTTCTTTATGTTCTATCTGCCCCAGTTTCACACAATTCGGGCTTCAAATGATCTCAAAGTGTCAAATCCATTCCTATTTCCCTCAAGTACCCCTATCATCTTTAAAATTATTTCAATGCTTCATGAGTAAACTAATTTTGCATGCATGTCATGTCATTAGAACCAACATTTAGACAAAAGACAAAACGAAAGGATAAAAGAGAACTAAACAAAGAAAATGACCAAAAATAACAAAAGATCGGAATTTGCATTAGACAGACGGTGAAACAGTTCGAATAACAAAACAAGCAAAACAAACTGGGGTACAACCCTGGAACAAAACTAGGTAACACTAAATGAGTTTCTACGACTAAAGGAACTAGGCAAAGCAAAAGGGTAGAAAGGTTTGAGTCACAAGATAATATCCGGATTACAACTCTGAAATAACCCAGACAACAGAAATGACAAAAAATTAAACCACCAAAACTCCTCTCCGGCTGACCAAAAAATGGAGCGTCTTTCCAATTACCAAGCACGATATCTTAGCCACTGAATTCTATATCAACAATACTGGAAACTTCACAAGTCTTCATCACATTGTTCTTAACAAGTTGCTTTTGGATTCCTTTTGCCGGATTGTTCTTATGATCAACTTTTGAAAGCTTAGTAGCACGTGGGACTCCGAGGCTCCCAGAAGAATTCTCACATTTCTTTTCAAATAAGTCATACCTACCATATGCGTCTCATTATGCACAGGTGATGGACTTTGGCTAGTGTCTGTTGCATACGTATTTTGCACGACAATGTCACCTGCATCAATAAGCTTCTGAATCGCATTCTTCAGATTCCAACACCTCTCTATGTCATTCCCCAGGGCATCTGAGCAATATGCGCACCTTTGAGAAAAATCAAACTTCTTTGGAAGAGGGTTTGGCATTTTTATCTAGATCGGCTTCAACATGTCCAATTTCCTTAGCCTGTAAAATAGACTGGCATACGACTTTCCCAATGGAGTTTAAGTTTTCTTCTTCCGCAACCTCTTGTTCTTAAAGGCTTGGTTGGGCCAGAAACCTGATCCAAGGGGTTTTCAATAGGCTCGTGGGGGTAGACAGGCATTTTGCGGAGCTGGGTACTGGGAAAGTGATTAGGAGTCCTATGGAGAGAAGTAGCATTAGGGCACAAGGATATCCACTGGGATGATGTCGAGGCTGGAAATGTTGATCGGGAAAGCCCGTCGGATCATCTTTTCTATTTCTCTTTCTTTCACCGAAGCTTACTGGGATGTTCTGAATGTCTTGTGTGGTATCTTTCAACGCCGAATAACTCATGATTTTACCTGACTTGATGCCCTCTTCTACCATCTCCCCTATTTTTACCACATCATTGAAAGGCTTACCCAAGGCCGGGATCAAATGACTGAAGTAGGTGGGCCTCTGGGCTTGTAGAAAAAGCTCAACCATTTCTTTTTCACCAATCGGGGGACTGACTTGAGCAGCTTGCTCCCTCCATCTGAGCCCAAACACCATAAAGCTTTCCTCTGGCTTCTTTTCCATTTTAGATAGGGAGGAGCAGTCTGGGGTAATGCCTAATTTGTATTGAAAGTGTCGAATAAAATCCTGAGTCATTTCATCCCATGCATGCCACTTATTGACATCTTGACAAGTATACCATTGCAAGGCTTCCCCAGTCAAGCTCTCACTGAAATACGCCATCAACAAATTACCTTTCTTGCCAACATTTCTTATTTCACTGCAATAATCCCTCAAATGGGCTACCGGATCTCCACACCCATCATACAAGTTAAATTGTGGCACTTTAAACCCCGCGGGCAGGCGAGCGTCAGGGGACACGGACAGTTCTTTACAAGCCATGCTACCCTGGTCTTCCATTACTTGCTTGTTCCTTATGGACCATTTTATGCCTTTCAGCCTCCTGGGTATCCCATTTCGCCCTTCTCTTCCTGTGACTTTTTCATTTTCAACATGAGGCTCATCCCGCAGGCCCTGCTTGTATGAGTTGAGAACCTTGTGGGCAACCTCTGAGGGGTAATATTGGGCATCATGGGCTTTGAGTGGGTATTCATTGTAGGGGATAGTGGATATGACCGGAGGGCAGTTTTGGGGAGGGATAATTAGAGGATGAGTGATGGAGCTACTAGGATGGTTGGAAAAGCTATGATAAGCGGGAAAATCTGGAGAGTATGGGGAATCATCTGGAACTATGACCGGAGTTTGGGTAAGGGTAGCATCTAGGAAGGTAAGTGGTGGCGGGGGTGGTTCCTTCCCAGTCATCCAAGCCCGATACATGTCTGTCATGTGTTGTATTAGCGTCCTCACCTCTTTAACCAACCTATTGTCCTGTTCAAATAATTGCTTTTGGGCGCTCGTATCAACCAACTCAGTTTTGTTGTCATCTGCCATTGTCTTTTATGTTGTGGAGAGGAGTTACTACTTTGAGAACCACAAACCAACCACCTTTCTGCTATGAATATAACAAAATGACGCCATCACGTTAGTGTTAGGACATTTAACATAAGATAATCTCACTTTATGTGCAATGCACCTATCAACAATTAACGGTTCTTAGAATGACTTCAAGGGTCATAAAGTCACTTGGCATCATCCCAACTTGTTCATTTCAATCCTCTCCTTTCTTTTCTTTCGTCGCCCTTCTTTAGCTCACTCATTTTCTTTGCCCTTTGCTCTTCTAATTATCACTCTTTTCTTTCCTCTCATTTCTCACATCCCATGATTTCACCTATTTTTTTCCTTTTTTCTCTCTTTTTTTTCTTTTTTTTTTCTTTTGATAAAAATGATTCGATCAAACCCTATGTAGGTTGCCTACGTATCACGACGCCGCATGAATCAGATCTTTGCGTAGTTCTGGAAGAACGAGAATAAAGTATAACAAACTGACATTTTCTTTTTTTTTTCTTTTTTTTTACCTTAATGACTACTCTGATGAAAAAAGAGAAATAAAAGAATTTGAATTTTCTAAACTTAATGTTCTATAACCTACATTTTTTTTCCTTTTGAAACAAATACTCTATTAAGGAAAAACTCTAAAAGAGAAAGATATTTTTTGATTCTTTTTTTTAAGAAGAAAATCTAAAGAATAAACCACATAAAAATATTTTGGATTTTCATTTGATATCCTGATGCCAGATTTTGAAACAAGTAATGAAGAAGATAAAACAAAATATTTTTGGATTTCAATTTTGATTGCCTAAAGAAGAATTTCTAATGATTAACAAAAGATAAAGTACGTTTTTTTTCTATGTACAATATCCTAAAGTTCTAATAAAATAAAAAGAATTGTTTTTTCATTTTTCACTAATTTTCCCAGGAAACACCTCAAAAGAAAATATTTTTGGATTTTGGAATTAATACTTTAAAGAAGACTTTTAAAGAACTGCTAAAAGAAAATTCTCCTTTTTTGAATTTTGGTCCTAATATAGTAGAGAAAATATAAAAACAACTTTTATTTTGATATTAATTGCCTAAAGGAAAAATAATCTCAAAGAAAAAAAAAATCATTTCTAGAATTAATATTCTAAAGAAAACTTATAACGAAAACTCAAGATTTCTTCTTTCTTTTTTTTTTGGATTTTTGACTTGTAACACATTTTCAAATACAAAATAAGAAATACAATAATAAAAGACTAGGCAAACTTAACTAGACTATTACAAACTCTAACATCACCTACAAGACGGAATACTACTAAACAGGACTAGAAAGTAAAACATGAACAATTGACTCAAAAACATAAAATGGCTCCTCGAGCAGCTCCTGAATGCAGTGATCCTGGGGTATCTATCATGCTCAAACTCCGGTAAGTAAATCCACACCTGTATGAGAAAACTTAAACCAACACTATGTGAGATAATAATATTCCCTACTGGACACATGCAAGACATGATTGAGACTATTTTTGCAAAATAGCTTATTTGGCCACAAGGTGGCTAGAAATGCAAAATTTGGTTAAGACCCCGCAAAGACAAGAACCTAAGATTTACTAGAAAGACCAGACCCTATGTGGGTTGCCTACGTATCACGCCCCGAAAGACGAAAATCAGGTATGCGTAATTCGGGCAGATTGGGTATGGTCGAGAATAAAAAAATAAATGATTTTCATTCCTTTTTTTTTATTTTTTTCGGAAAGCGATGGGAAATGCAAAATCTTTTTTTTTTTTCATTTTTTTTCTTTTTCTTAACAAAAATGTGAGAGAAAAAATAACTGGGCCCTACTTGCTTTATTTTCAAACATAAACCTCTTTTTTTCTTCTTTTTCATTTTGCCCTCAACTATCATTGGTCATCCAAATGACCCTTTTACCCTTGAAGAAATGCAACATGTAGCACATAGGATGCATCAAGATGGTCTATTATTTTGGGTACACCTATCCTAGACGGACCCAACATCTGTGTTGAGTCCCCTAAGTTAAATGTGCATGATGCGAACAAACGTTCCTACTAGGGATCCGGCATGAGGCTGTATTTTTCTAGGTTTAAATCCTGGGGTTTTGTTCTAGACTTGGGGTACCCGAGCGGACAACTGAGGCCGAAGAGGGGGCGATATAGCGGGAGCACTGAAGTCTGCCTGGCCTTGTCGCTTGCCCAACCTCGTTCTATTTGGAATAATTTTTACAGAAAAAACGGGCCACGCAAACGTGTGCACCATTTTAAGAATACTTAGAGGGGTGGCGTAAGAAGACATTTATATACAATACAAACAATATTAAAGCGGTAAACAAATAGCATTTAGCACAAAAGATTTACAAAATACAGTAATATTAACAATAAATAAAGCCAAGCAAAATCATGTTAACAAGCTCGAATTTTGAACCCTGAACCATAGATTTTGGGTTCTTATCCCCAACAGAGTTGCCAGAGCTGTAACACCTCCTTTTTTACTACACCCCTGGAAGGGAATAAAAGAGTTGTTCCAATTAAAGGACAATCGAAATGGGATTTATTTCAATAAAAAGATTCAGAGTTGCCACTTGGGAGATTTATGGTGTCCCAAGTCACCGGTTCAAATCCCGAATCGAGGAAAGGATTGACTCTGTTTCACAGTCCGCGAACCAGAAATCCGAGTAAGGAATTCTATTAACCCGGGAGAAGGTGTTAGGTACTCCCGAGTTCCGTGGTTCTAGCACGGACGCTTCGATCCTACTTGGTTTATTAAATTATCTAATTACCGATTTTAGAACGTATGTGTTTTTACCTTTTATCGCTTTTAAACTAGGAAGATTATCTTGAAACGGGTCACGCGTACGTGTACCCGTTTGTTTGGGCGTCAGAAATTATGTCACGCGAACGTGTCCACAATTAATAACGCTTTATTATTATTAAGAGAGTTTGGACAAAGTTGTGCGAACGCATACTCTGGTTTTTTTTTTAGAATCACGCGAACGTGTCCACGACCGCGATAGTATATGAAACGACCCTAAAGGTTTTTCTACGAATATTCTTCATTAATAACTAATTGAAGTGTTTGCGAGGGCCATAGAAATTTGTTCAATGGCACGCCTCGAATTCTAAGGATTTTAAAAAAAAAAAAATTAAGTGAGGGCCACGCATTTGAGATTTTATTTGGCGCGGCGCGGCGCACCCCAATTTATTCTTGGAACTTCCATTTTATTTAAAGAAAATATCAAACCTATTACCTACTGCGCAAGCCTCGAAGTAAAGGATTGTTTGGCTCAACATCTAATTTCCGACAGCTTCAAACCTGGGCCCAATGAGCCTAACGACTTACTGCAATTAGAAATATACTGATTACTGATTTTCAAGTGGTTAAAAATAAGCCCTAAAGGAAAGCCCAATTCGAATTTAACGCGCAATTGAAAAGCGGGGACTCATCATCGAGTCCTTGCCGTGGCATAACACAACACTCAAACTGGTTTAATATTAGTATTGCTCCCATAGCCAGTCACACAAACTTTTGACAAAGAACAGATCTCGAAAGCAAAATTCTGAAAATCGAATTTTTAGCAAAGAAACAGTAAGTAGCTTTAACTTGTAAAATCTTCAATTTACTTGAAATGATGCGTTGATAAAGTATAATCTATTTGAACAATACCCACTTAAACATAATTTCACGAGACGACATCCTACTGATCCCAAACCAAGGCGGAACATAGACCAAAACACAGATCACAATAACACGAAACCCCTGCATATATATCAATAAACAGCCTTCAACATCAATTCAGATTCACTTGAAGGGCTAGAATCCAAGGTTCATCTAGTGTTACAAAATGAATTAAGGGTAAATTACCCAGAATTAAACGTGAAGAAAGAGGCAGTAATTACTAACTCGACTAATAACATTGCCCATTAGGTTCCTACCATGACAGTTCCAACACCAGTACTTGAGAAGTAATTTAGCTAAGTTAGAATTGAAATAACAAAAAAACTCAGGCACAGTCCTAAAATATGTTGCATAAACCATGCCCGGGTACAATAGGAACCTATCTCGGATATTTTTATAACTTGTCAAACCATAAACTCATTGTTTGAGTCCTAGTTTTCAAGACCTAAATGCCTCCTTTGAATTTCAGAAAACAACGTGATGAAAGGCTGTAATTCAAAATTCAAGCTCTGAAATAAGGAAATTAAGCTAAGCCTGAAGTCAAATGTAAACTAGATCTAAAAATAAACAGAGAAACAGGTCTAGATCCTAAGGCAAATACACATCATTTTTGAAGAAAAGCATGAAACAAACTAAAAGCTAACTAGGAACCAATAGTCCTAACACTTAAGCTTCAAAAACATTCTATTTCCATCTCTCGACTTCCAATTTGAAGATCACATTATATGAATTTCAGGGATGTGTACCTTAGATTGAAGAAACAAAGAAACAAAGAGGGATCAACAGTAGTTGACAGCAGAGATCAACAATAACAACAACAGTAGAGCCCAGCAATCAGAAAATGAACCAGCAGACCAGTTTAAACCCAGCAGATGAGATACAATGACCCAAACACTAATTTCAGTCACTCAATAGACCAGAGGACCTCAAACCAGACTCAACCTTAACCCATTTTAGTTCCAGCTAACCAGAAAATAACTTTAGCACTAGAAAAACTTCAGAAATCACCAAAGGAATTCAAAGAAACAGTGTTTTCCTAAAAAATTCTTCAGTCGTTTATTTTTCTGCAGTTTTTATCTCTTAAAATTCTCTTAGGTCTCTTAGGTCTGTCTTGCAAGGCAAGTTTAGAGTGTCTTTATAGGCAGGGGACTAGGGCAGATGTCACGACCCCAAACCCGGTCGTGATGGAGGCCAACCCAACGGCTAGGAAAGCCCGACCAAATATGCTCTCAACCCGAGCTTAGAGCTCATAAACCATTTATTTAGAAATCCTTAATAGTGATATAAACCAAATATGCTGATAGTTATAAAAATATCCCGAAAATCTCACAGAACAACATAACTTCCCAAAGACC
>MU734093.1:14251-40675 GCA_026770625.1 Nicotiana glauca | reverse complement strand
TTTTCTTGTCTTACATACTCAGTACATTATTCGTACTGACGTCCTTTTGTTGGGGACACTGCATTCATGCCTGCAGGTATAGCTAATAAGTTTGACGAGCCTTCATTGTAGACGAGATTGGCATTCAGTGAAGGATCGGTAAGACTCCATCTCATTCGGAGTGCAGCCGAGTCTATGAGTCATCATGTCAGAGTTTTGCTACAAACTTATGGGTAGGCCGGTACCCTGTCCCATTTGATATCAATTAATCTTAGAGGCTTTGTAGACAGAGGTTCATTTTGTACAGTATGTCAGAGGCAATGACGGCCCATAGGTATTCATGTTTTAATAAAAATGGTTCACTAAAACAGTATTGCCCACATATAGTTATACATAACGAGTTGTGGCCATGTTGGCCAATGACAGTTACGAAGAAAAAACAAATATTGCAGAGTGGTTCGCTCGGGCCACTACGGCACCGGGTGCCATTCACGCCTCCCCAGGCTCGGGGCGTGACATAAAGACCCCACCCAAGATTCCTAGAAGCTTCTAAATCTATTACCAAAAGATTCCCTAATCTAGACTACCCAAATTACCCCTCACACGCCTGAAATTTATATTGAGCAGGCTACATGGGTCAAGACTGACCCAAAGCCCATATTGGTTTGAATGACCCTGGGTCACAAATAGGTAAGCCCAAAGTTCGGGTATCAATCAGAAAATAAATGGCAACCAAAATAAAAAGGGCACAAGGATTGAGTCCAAAGAACTCAGGTGATTCAAAAAAGCAAGTTAATTCACCTATTAGCAATTATGAACTTAAACAAACAGATTCAAATAAAATAACTCAACAGACTACCTAACAGCTCTTAATACTAACTTATGACAACAAAAAAAATAAAATAATTTTAATCTTTTAATGAAATTAACAGGAATTAATTCAAGAACTACTGCTATGTGAAATTAAGCTACTGAGCAACAAACCACAAAAGAAAAAATGAAAATAAAACACAAAGAAAGAACAGAAATGGAGGGGAAAGCAGGAGAAAATGACGACGAACGAGGAATACGAAAGAGAAAGAAAAGAATACCTCTAAAAAATGAACAGAGCTGCTAAACCCTAACCAACTCCGATTTGATTCAGAACAGGTATTAACCATATGTTCTCTACGAGAACAAATGGTCAATACCTATTTCAAACCCTATCACTTGAAATCTTGACAGATTTGTTTCTTCTTTAATTTCAGATTCAAGAAGAGATCGATTTGGTGAGGATTTATGGATAAATGGTGGTGGATCAGGGTTAAGGTAAGGGTAACGATTGCATGGATGAAGTTTGGGGTTGAAAAAAGGTGGCGCCGCCACCGGAGAAATTGTGGTGGCGCTAGGGTTTCGCTCTTCAAATGAATATTCGAGGGATTTCAAGGGGTTTTGAGGGAAATGGAGTGGGGATCTGGGGTGGGGAGGTGGAGTAGAATGTTTGGTGTAAATTTGGTGGTGATTGAAAGCCAGACGTCGCCGTGGGCAATTTCTGGCGGGCGGCATGCAGTTGTTTTAGGGCGGTGCTAATGGGGGAGTGGGTCTCTGGGGTGAGAGAGATGAGAGATGGGGGGTTCTGGGGGGTGGGGTAGGGCGTTTGGGCAGTTATATATCAAAGATACCCCATGTTCTCAGCCGTTGGATCGAGAAACCTCGACGTCTGCGATTAAATCTAAACGAAACGGGATCAGGTATTTTGGGAATGGGTTTTGGGCCGGGTTTGGGGCAAATTTGGGCAGATATTGGCATTGGGCTTGGGTGGGTATTGGAAAATGGCTTTGGGCCTGGGCAATTCACCAAAATAGCCCAGCCTACTTTTTTCTCTCTTCCATTTTTATTTCTTTTTATTTTTTATCTTTTTTTCATTTTTTAGATTTTTGTCAAATAAAAAAAAATAAAAAGGCCTGATTTAACTCCAAAACTAAACTAATTGCTTCCTCAAAATTTATTAGGTCCTAAATTAAAGAAAATTATAATAAGTTCAAAAACTAAAAAGTAAAAATACAAAAGAGCTATTTTGTTATTTTCTTCATATTTTGCTATAATTAATTAACTTATTAACCCAAAAACAAACATGAAATAGGACCCTACATGCAAATGCACATATATTTTATATTTTTTACTAATTAAAATGCACAGACAAAGATGCAAACAATTAACAAAATATGCCACAAAAACCACAAAATTGCAAACAATAAAATTAATAAAAAATATTTTTTTTTAATTTGTGGGAGTAATTCATATAGGGAAAAAATCATGTGGTCACGTTAATTAGTTTTAAAATTTTTATTATTCTTATTATTTAACTAATTTATATTGCAAACGAATTATAAATGTAGATGAAAGTGAAGATGTTAAAACAACCTTCTAACATGCGGTTTCAAATGTGTTTGATGAAGATTCATGTGTTGAATAACCCATAAGCATCATGGACGTTCTCATGAATAGCTTGCTTTGAGTTTTGACTTTTAGTGAATGAAATTGTCTTGTATTTTAATTTTTTAGTGTTTACTATAATATATTGGAATAATATAAAAAGTTATTAAGGGTTGTGATATTTTTCCAATAAGATTTTTTTAAGTTTTAAATATTTATCTTTTTTATTTTTGTTAGAACTTAAAAAAAATATAAAATTATATTTTACAAACAATAACGGGCCAGCCCGTGGGGACTCGCAGCCCACGTAGGGCTGGGGTGGGTTGACCATTATAAGGCTCATCAAAATGATGGGCTAGCCCAGCCTAGCCCGTAAATTGCTAAAGCCACCCCGCCCATATTGACAGCTCTAGTTTTTACATTAGATTCATAATGCTACCACAAAATGAACAACTTAAAAAGGTTGCAGTTAACATCCCTTTTTTCTATAAAATAAAGTTGAACAAAATATTTAAAATATTTAACAAAGACCACTCACTTTAAGTAAATATATTAACAATTTATCTATTTAATTTAAAAATTTTTATTTCAAAGAATTTTACATTTGTTACTCTAACTAAAAATCTATTTATCCAGTTTAGAAACCTTCTAGAGTACTCTAGAAATTTGGAAATATCTAAAATGTAACGAAAAAAATCGCAAATTTACAACAAAAGACAACGAAAAATAAAGAGTTATGACTTAAACTAAACTAATACAAATTTATAAGAGAAGAGAGCTTATAACGTAAATTAATAATCTTAATGTAACATAAAATAAACAATGTAAGTTGAACTAACAAATTATAAATAATTTTAAAGATTGCACTTACATATTTTAGCAAAAATAGTGTAAGATTTCATTTTGTAGAAAAGTTTGATCCTTATAAAGTAAAATAAATTGTAAAATATTTCCTACTACATTTTAGTAAAGAGATGAAATGTAAAATAAAAATAAAGTACAAAAATAGAGATAAAAACTAAAGGACATAGAGTAAAAGGAAGAATCAACTAACAAGGGTAACTACTTATTAGTCCCTTAAGCCTACAAAAATTAAGGGAGGGGGGGGCGGGGGGAAGCTGACTAAGTGCTGCAGCTAAGTTTCGAACTCACGACCTGCACAAAAGTTTGAACCCGCTTGACCATCTTTCATAAGGATCATCTTCGGTCAAGTGGTTTCAACAAAGGGTTGTATTTACATTTTACAGAATTTAACCTATATAAAATATCAAAAGTGTTCAACAAAGCGGGTTCATATGAACCCTCTTGGCTTTAGGTGGGTTCGCCCCGGGGGAGGGGGGAGGGGCAGGTTTTTTGGTTAGGATAGGAATATTCCTAGTCACCATACTTAATTAAATATTGTATCTTAATGCATTCTTAGTAGATTGATTCTACAGGAATATAGGTGTTGATCTATTTCGAATTGGCGAGTAGTAATTCGGGAGAATACTACGGGAACAATTATTTGATTAGTTAGCAACTATAAGTGAATTGTATGAAAGGGAGAGGTAATTAGAGCATAGTCGAATTGGTGAATCGATCACAAACCTTGAATATTCGTCTCTATTGAATACACAACAACTATTTTACTGCTTGATAAATTAGTTATTAGTTAGAATTATTGCTTAGAATAATCACACTTTTGAACTCTAATTGACTCAACTGAATCATAATCATGGTGAAACTAGTGGATAGTTAACACGTTTAGTGGGTTCGATACTCGATTTTCCACTTTATTACTTATACGATCATGTATACTTGCGTGTGCGTTTGGAAGCAACAACGATATTATACTGCGATGGGTGAAGATGAAGCCTGGGGCGGACGGGCTTCATGTTTGATTATAGGAATACTCGCTAGGATCCTTTTTATTTGCTGCTAGTATTAGCATATTTGCTAGTTTTATCTGTCTAAAATATTTGTGGCTTAGAAAATCAAGAAGGCATTCATTATTTGTTTAAGAACACCCTTACAACTCTAAAGAGTGCCTTGTGAAGGGAGAAGGGGAATATAGAGTTCATCAGAATACTGTTTCCACATTTTCTAATTCAACACATAAAAAAGGTGAAGATAAACAAAGGAGATTGTATACGGTCAAAATCGTACGCCTTCGATCTATAGCCTTGAGGGGTCGCCTTAGGCCCGAGTTCAGGCAAGGTCAAGTTCGAGTGTAATGGATCAGACTCGAGCTCGAAGATAGGATGCAAAGCCCGAGGATCGGAGTGCGATGTATACCAAAGCCGAGTACGCTCGACCTCGAAATAATGCCGTTATGGATTTCTAACTAAATAAGTGAGATTTTTGCCACATCCCCAAGATCATGGAGCAAATCCTGGAATAGAATTGTACCATTCCATACTAGGCGGTTAGACAGCTGTATCAATATTATTCCTTACTGTAAATAAAAATGTTTAGAGTTTCCCTATTATATAAAATGCATCTCAATCATTTGTAACATCATCTAATCATTGGCAAAGAATATACTATCCTACTTTTCTCGCTTACTGTTCATCAGAGCTGTCCTTTTACTTTATTGTTCTTACTTTACTGTTCTTGGTTTATCTCGAGGTCACTAAGCTCGAGGTCAAAACTGCTTAAGTAACACTGGTTTGATTCACTTGTTTCTTTCATTTATACTTCACATTTCTTGCTTATTAATTGGTATTGAACTAAATCACATATCTTTAAAACCATAAATCAAATTTAATTGTTACTCATATTTTCGAGGTAAGCAGTTTGGCGCCCACTGTGGGGCTAAAAATAATAGTGATTATTTTTTTGTTGATTCTCATTACACACGTTATTTTTACGCTTTTTCTTGTCAAGATTTTATGATTCTAAAGATTAAGCATATCGAACTCGCAAAATTCACTTGTTCATGACAATGCAGGTCTTGAATTTCATGGAAAAAACAAAAATTTAGGTGTCAGTGTACCACTGATAAATCCTGGAAAAGTGCCAAATGTGGAACAAGTTGATGTTAGTTCACACATTGCTTTGGATGCTGATTTAGGCGTAGACCCCGGAGGGAGTGTACACAAAGAAGCCCGATCCGAGGGCCAAGGAGCACCAGGTATATGAGATGGGGGAGTCAGCCTCCAAATGATATTCGAGATGCTGAAAGCTCACTATATCGCCATCTCCCAACTTTAGAGTCAGAATAAAACTCCGAGTATAGCTGAACCAGAAAACACTCGACATGTTGAACCAGCGCCAGAGAGGTCGAACAGAAATGACTCGGGGACTGACCCCACCATTATGAGGATGCTCGAAGAGCTCACCAAAAGGATCGAGTCTGGGGAAAAGAAGATTGAGGACAATGATAAGAAGGTGGAGACTAATAACTCTCGTATTGACCAAATACTGAGGGCACCTCCAATTTTGAAAGGTTTAGATGCAAAAAAGTGCATACAAAAACCATTCCCTCAGAGCAAGGCTCCGATGCCCATTCCTAATAAGTTTTGCATGCTCGATATACCCAATTATAATGGGACAACCGACCCTAATAAGCATATTACTTCATACACTTACGAGATCAAAGGAAATGACTTGAATGACAATGAGATCAAATTAGTATTGTTGAAAAATTTTGGAGAAACATTGTCAAAGGGAGCTATGATATGGTATCATAAATTGCCTCCTAACTCTATTGACTCGTTTGCTATGTTAGCAGACGCCTTCATGAAAGCACACGCCGGAGCTATAAAGGTGGCTATAAGAAAATCAGACGTCTTCAAGATAAAACAAAGGAACGACGAGAACTTAAGGGAGTTCGTGTCTAAGTTCCAGATGGAGCGAATGGAGTTACCACCGATTTCGGATGACTGGGCAGTACAATATTTTATGAAGGGTTTGAATGAAAGGAGTTCAAACGCGTCTCAACAACTAAAGCATAATCTGATTGAAAATCCAGTTGTGACGTGGTCGGACGTGCATAACCATTACCAATCAAAGATTAGGGTCGAGGACGACCAGTTAGGAGGCCCCTCGGGTTCAGTTCATCCTAACAGGTTGGGAGTTAAGCCCCTGAGGGATACAGACAGGGAATCGAGGTCAAACAAAGAACGATATCAGTCATATGTTAATCGGAGAAATAATGGTTCGGGTCGTAACGCACCTCGGAACGATCGGAGAAATGATCGATGTCAAAGCTCTTAGGGACTCATGAGTAAGAGCGGGTTCGATGAACACACTGATCCCGCATAGGTACATCGATTGTCAGAGTATAATTTTAGAGTAGGCGCATCAGGGATCGTGTCAGCTATTGGAAAAATCAAAGATACCAGGTGGCCCATGCCTATCCAAACTGATCCTTCTTAGAGGAATCCGAATTTGATGTGTAAATATCATGCAACACATGGCTATAGAATCGAAGACTGTAGACAGCTAAGGGAGGAGGTAACTCGGATGTTCAACGAGAGCAACCTTCGAGAATTTCTCAGTGATCGAGCTAAAAACAACTTCAGGGAGAGAGATGCAAGAAAAAATAAGCAGGAAGAACCACAACATGTAATTCACATGATCTTTGGCGGTGTCGACATCCCATAACGACTTGTGTTTAAACGCACCAAGGTATCAATCACCATAGTAAAATGGACTCGGAGCTATGTGCCCGAGGACGTCCTATCATTCTATGACGAGGAAGCAGAAGGCGTATCCCAACCGCACAACGACGCCCTGGTAATTTCTGTTATTGTAAATAAAATTCAAGTTAAGCGTGTTCTAGTGGATCCAGGCAGATCAAGGGTCGTGGAACAACTCGGCCTACAAAATCAGATTGTACCTACATCCCGAGTCCTAAATGCCTTCAATATGGAAAGCGAAACAACAAAGGGGGAGATAACCCTACAAGTAAACGTAGCCAGAACCATACAGGATACGAAGTTCCATGTCATCGAAGGCGACATAAGGTAAAGTGGACTCCTCGGGAGACCATGGATACACAACATGAGTGCAATGCCTTCAACTATTCACTAGATGATGAAGTTCCTGGCAGAGGAGGGAGTGAAAATAGTTTATGGAGATCAACATGCAACAAAGGAGATGTTTTCAGTCGAGGAAGTGGTGCCGATACCATAGCCTTTGATCTAGGAGAAATCGAGCACCAAAGGTAAGCAGGCGGCTAAATAGCAATTACTGCCCCCAGCCTCAACGAAATCGGAGCAACAGGTAATGGAAGACGAAGAAGAGGACTTCCTTACTCCTAGAACCTTCGTCGTACCCGAAGAGTCCAATGCAACCAAATCAACTATTGAAGAAATGGAGCAGGTCATACTAATCGAATACATGCCCGAGAGAAAGGTATGCCTGGGAATGGGAATAACCCCCGAACTCAAGAAAAAACCCATTCAATTTCTTATTGATAATATGGATTGCGTTGTTTGGTCCCATTTAGATATGACAGGTATTCCACAGGAAATAACCACATATTAGCTAAGCATCGACCCCAGGTTCAAACCGGTGAAGCAAAAAAGCAGGCCCCACTCCAAGGTGAAACATGCGTTCATAAAGGATGAGGTAACAAAGCTTCTTAAAATAGGGTCTATTTGGGAAGTAAAGTACCCTGGATGGTTAGCCAATGTAGTTGTAGTTCCTAAAAAAGGAAACAAACTTGGAATGTGTAAACTATAAGGACTTGAACAAAGCATGCCCAAAAGACTCTTCTCCAATGCTCAACATCGATCTTATGATCGATGCCACGGCCGACCACGAGATCCTAACTTTTCTCGACCCCTGCTCCAGGTAGAATCAAATTCAGATGAACCTGGAGGACCAGAAAAAGACTTCGTTTATTACTAAATTTGGAACTTATTGTTATAACATAATGCCCTTCGGGATAAAAAATGCGGAAGCTACATATCAACGACTAGTTAACAAAATTCTCGAAGAACAAATAGGTAAAATAATGGAAGTTTATATTGATGATATATTGGTTAAGTCTCCTGCGCGCAGAGGACCAGTTGACACATTTGGAGGAAACATTCAAAATTTTGAGAAAGTACAACATGAAGCTTAACCCGGAGAAATGTGCCTTCAGAGTTAGCTCAGGTAAGGTCCTTAATTTCATGGTATAAAATCGGGGTATCGAAATTAACCCCGATAAGATCAAGTCTATCAAGGACATCACTATCGTGGATAGTGTGAAGGCCGTGCAAAGGCTAGCAGGACGAATAACTGCCCTAGGTTGGTTTATTTTGAGGTCATCAGATCTGAGTCATAGGTTCTTTTCTTTGCTAAAAAAGAAAAAGGATTTTGCATGGACCCCGGAACGTCAGCAAACCTTAGAAGAATTAAAGAAATATCTATCGAGCCCGCCTTTGCTTCACACCCCGAGGTAGATAAAAAACTTTACCTAAGCAGTGTCTGAGATAGAGGTAACTGGTGTATTAGTTCGAGAACAGGTAGGCAATTCCCTGTTTATTATGTGAGCCAAACTTTAGGAGATGCTGAGACTAGATACCCTCACTTAGAAAATTAACACTTGCATTGATAAGCGCATCTAGGAAGCTAAAACCATATTTTCAGTATCATCTCATATGTGTATTAACAACTTACCCCCTTCGAAATGTTTTGCATAAGCCCGAGCTATCGGGCCGGTTGGACAAATAGGCCGTCAAACTTAGTGGGTACGATATCAAGTATCAACCCCGAACAACAATCAAGATGCAAATCCTAGCTGACTTCGTGGCCGATTTTACATTGACCCTCGTACGCAAACTGGAGAAAGAGCTCCTGCAAAGATTGGGCACATCATCGGGGGTATGGACCCTTTTCACGGACGGATCCTCGAATGTGAAAGGGTCTGGGCTTGGCAACGACTCATCCATACTAATTACCCCAAGCGATCCACTCAGGGTATTCTCCTCTTTTTGAAGGGCCTCAGGATCGGGTCCCTCGGTCTCACCCTCCAAATGACCTCCAAGACAAGGTGCTCTTTTGCTGCCTGATGGATCGGGGACTTCGTTCGAGTTCCCCTCGGATATTTCCTCAGTCCTGGAATGAACTGCATCAGCCATCATCGGTTCGGCAGACTTCGAATCGTCAGTTTTTCCTCTTTTTTAAACTACCAACAGGCAGTCGTCATCCTCCCTCTCTTCCTTCTCATCCCTAAGGCGTTGGGCCGTTCCTAGAGATAGGACTATAGTATCGTTCTTAGTCTTTCGAGCCTTGCTTTTTTTCGATTTCGGGGAATTTGCAAGCGACCTCCTCTTTCTTTTCTTTTCTTTTCTTTGGAAGACTTTGGGATCTCTTCTGCACTGGGCGGGGGCGCCCGCATAGCAACGACATCTCCACGGCCTACATAAATACAAAGTAAGTATTCCTTTGAGAAACACAAATAAGCAAACAAGAGAAGTCACCATGGTTTTTAGCTTCCCATCGACCTTTGGCCAAGTCACCCCAGCTCCGCTCCACGTACGAATAAGTAGAGACCAGCTTCCGGACCCAACCTTCGAGATATGGGACCGCACCAGGAAACCAAGCAACAATTACACCATTGGAAATGGGTTAGATTGAGAAAAAAGCTGAAATCGAGAAAGGAAAGGAAAGGTAAAACAAGGCATAAAGTCATTATCGACAAACATGGACTTACATTTCATATTCCATTCTTCGGGGAATGGCATCCTCTCAGCAGGTATCAGATCAGAGGTCCTGACTCGGACAAACCATCGCATCCACCCTCGATCTTTGTCTTCATCGATGATGAAGAAGAGAGATTTCGTGGATCGGCATTGCAGATTTATCAAGCCACCTCAATAGAGACCAGGACTGTATAGCCTGATCAGATGATCGAGGGTAAAAAGCATTCCCTCGACCTGTTTCGAGAAGAATCTGATCAGATTGACGATGAGCCAGAATGAAGGATATATCTGGCTAAGCATGACTTGGTAATGTTGGAAAAAATGAAGAATAACTGGATCAATGGGACCCAGAGCTGGATCGGCAGGGTCCAGCGTGAATGGGTAGGTGTACACTCTTAAGTACCTTGCTTTGTGAGTAGTGATGTCCTCTTCAGGGGAAGAGATTGCATCTTTGTTCTTCCAGTTGTAGTCCTTTTTCACCTGCTGGAGCTTATCTTTGGTTATCAAACAAATGTATCGAGACATGGGCTCACATTGGCCTGGTGTTGATATAGGTTTCTCGATTTTGAAATCGGAGGTTGTTTCACACGGAGGGGGAATACACTTCTCGATACGAGGTGGCACCACGGTTTTACTTCTGGCCGGTCGCGATGATGAAGAGGCTTTTTCTTTTTGGGGATTTTTTTTAGATATTTTAGCCATTATGGTGTAGAAATCCAAAGAGAAAGGGTTGATAATGAAGTAAGGGCAAATTAAAGAGAATGGTGAACTCAGAGAAGTTGAAGGAGCTAATGAGATTTTTAACGCTATTAGAGAGATAAAGTTTGCAAAAATTGTGAAGTTGGCCTATTTATAGAAGTCACTTAAGTGTATTGGGGAAGCCAAATAGCCAACTATCAGATGCCTCCAATTAATGACTTTTGGAACTGCACAAAAGCGACTTTTCAGTCACTTCAGCCACTGGCATCACGAGATTAACACTGGGACAGAGGCATCGGAGCATCAAAGATCAAATCGTTTCTTATTGACCTACTCTAAGAAACGCGGGAACTATGTGTATACAGTCAAATTCATATGTCTTCGATCTATAGGCTCGAGGGGTCGCCTTAAGCCCGAGTTCAGGCAAGGTCAAGTTCGAGCACGAAGGATCAGACTCGAGCTCGAAGATAGGATCCAAGGCCCGAGGATTGGAGTGCGGTGAATACCAAAGCCGAGTACGCTCGGCCTCGAAATAATGCTGTTATGGATTTCTAACAGAATAAGCGAGATTCCTGCCACGTCCCCAAGATCATGGCGCATATCTCGGAATAGAATTATATGATTCCATACTAGGCAGTTAGACAACTGTACTAATAATATTCTTTACTGTAAATAGAAATGTATCTTATTTAGGATTTTCCTATTAAATAAAGGGCACCCCAATCATTTGTAATATTATTTAATCATTGGTAAAGATATACTATCCTACTTTTCTCGCTTACTGTTCATCAGAGCTGTCCTTTTACTTTATTGTTCTTACTTTACTGTTTTTGGTTCATCTCGATGTCACTAAGCTCGAGGCCAAAACTGCTTAAGTAACACTGGTTTGATTCACTTGTTTCTTTCATTTATACTTCACATTTCTTGATTATTAATTGGTATTGAACTAAATCACATATCTTTAAAACCACAAATCAAATTTAATTGTTAATCGTATTTTCGAGGTAAACAGAGATGAAACTTGTATGGAGTGTCACTACTCAGGGTGACTTCATAGTTGCATCTGCATGAAAAATTGGATGAGGTCGTTCAAAAATTTGGTTAACAGTTGATATCAAGATGCTCCTGCTGCAGAAATCCTAGCACTGAGACTATAGAACATGTAATTAGTAGTAAGTAGTGATATGGCAAGGAGAAGATGATGTTCTTTCGGAGATCCTTTGGGGGGTCAAATGGGAATACATAAATTTTATTACTCCTAGCAAGCATTGATGGGGGAAGAGGCAAGAAAACAATTTTCCAGATTTTACTAATCATTATTTGTATATGGGGTGGGGACAGAGTACTTCTTTTTCAAGAATGGACAGAATCCATATTCAGAATCAGACAAGCGAAGAAAAGGTATAGGTTAGTTTTTTGAAAACTTATACTGTAACTTTGTCAAAATTATGACATAGAGCCCGTCTGACTTAGCTGATTTAGAACAGCTACTAAGCATTAAATGCTGAAAAGTATTTTTAAGTGCTGAAACTAATTTAAAAAATAAGCAGTTATGTGTTTGGATAAAAATATTAAAATTAATAATAAGCAGCTGAAGAACTGGGTATACGAAGAGTTTTGTTCTAAAAAGAAGTACTTTAGGGATATAATAGTAAATATGTTGGTCAAACCTAAAATGCTTATAAACTGAAATTTGATAAGTTGGGGGAGAGCAACTTATGACTTTTGGCTTATAAGCACTTAACTTATAAGCACTTTTAATTTACCAAACGCGTAGATAAGATAAAAAGTGCTTATAAGCCAGTTTGATCAGCTTATAAGCTTAGCCAAACACCCTTCGTAATCTATCTGTGTGAATAGGAAGGAAGTTTTGTACATGGAGGACTAGTTTTGTACATGGAGGACTCCTCCATCTAACAACAGATTGTTGTTACTGTAATTGTGCACTCACATAGGAAAACATGTAAAAGGTTGAGGCTGCTCAACCTTAAATAGGATCTGAGGGTGAGTCAGGCATAAATTTTTGGCTAAACAATAATTAATACTTCCACCCAGAAAATGGGGTGGTTCTTTTAAAAAAATTAAAAGCTAGCTTAGTCAAATTCAGCAAACTCAAGAACAAACTATATATAAAGCATTTGTGAAGGAGATGTTCTAGAAAAGGTAACTCTTTTTTAACCAAATACTACAAATTTGTGGTTATTTTTCTGTCTTATTCAAACAAGAAGATTGTGTTACAAGTTACAAGAAGCCGCAGCCAAATGATTTAGCAAAGCAAAACAAATTCAACTTAACCTGACAAATAATGTAGGAGACAACATGTTTAAGGAACTGGAAAATCGTTGTATCTGGAGCTGTTCTGCTAAAGTTGTCCATTAACATCTGAGAGGCTGATCACTTTAAAAATTTTCCAATACTATGATGACTGGTGATTCTCGCTGATTCATAGCAAGTTGCAGGTTTATTTCGATATGTATGTGATAGCATCTGCATGTGCTCTTTCATTCTATGAACTGATTTTCAACAGCAAGCTTTCCACTAAAAATTCTCTGTCTTGCTTCAATGGCCTGTAACATCCAAATGCACAAATGCTAAGTTCCATAATATTGTAGTTTTTACATTTCTGAAGAATGCTATCAACTCCCTAGTCCTAAGTTTATTTGATTCAAATAGTATCATAATCCCTTCTCTCTCATGATTTGAAGAGTGACAAAAAGCAGTAACTAATAAGAAATTGAACCTTGGGTCTAACTCAATCCCAAAAGCTAGCTTGTAAACAGGATTGCTCAAAATCATATAAGGAGACAATTGTCCTTTCTATCAACCTATGCGGGACACGTAACAATATACGAAAGAAAGTGCCACACCAATTACAAAACAACGTAAGAGTTGAATAGTTGCGAACCTGTTTTTCCCAATTGGTGAGGCCTGTGATAAGGGAAAGCGAAATAGATTGCACAGTTGCTCCAGCCACTAATCCAATCCAAAGGCCCTTGCCTTTTAGATGTAAGACAAATCCCAGCAATAGAGCCGCTGGAATTCCAACCAAATAATATGCTCCAAGATTCACATAGGCTCCAATATGCTGCCACCCACTTCCTCTAGCAACTCCTGATACAACGAGCAAGTCACTTCAAAAGGAATCAGAAGACATTTTTGTTTTCTGTTTGACGAAATTTTGATCTTCTGTAATGGTGTAAAAGAGTCGAGGGTTTATCAGAAATATCCTCCCTACTTCATAGTGTAGGGGTAAGGTTGCGTACACACTACACTTCCCAGACCCCACTTTGTAGGATTACATTAGGTTTTTTTGTTGTTGTAATGGTGTAAAAGTTGAACTGCATTAGCCTATTAAATCGAACTGATGGTTTAAAAATTCTTTACACTATCGTTATATATAACTTAAGTCTTAGAAAAACGTAAGCTCGCTGCATTGACATTGCATGAATTTACATCACCAAGTTAAGTTGCTACAACAACAGGTACTTTTAACTTGACATAACTTGTTAAATTGAATCAATGGTATAAAATCTGTTTAACAGTTAGTGTTCATAACTTTAATCATTTCAATGGAGGAGGATGATCAAAAGGATAACCTGATAATACAGCTTGGGTGCCATCCATGATGATTGAGATGCAAAGAATAGGAGTAATTTCTGCTACATAAGTGATTACTTCTTTCTCAAAGGTAAATGCATAGCCCCATACATGGCGGACCGCGAATATAGAAATACTTGCAAGAATAACCTCAGCAACAGAAAGAATTAGCACAGCGCCTAGTGCAACTTTCGCGGCCTGTGGCCTCCCAGCTCCAAGTTCATTTGAAACCCGAGTGCTGCAATATTATTTATCTCAATACTTTTAACGGAATCAGATAAATGCTTGGTTGATAAGACAGGATCAAACCTGGCAACGGCACCGAAAGAATAAGGTATATGGTAGTGTACTGAAGTGGTTGTAAAGCTACTCTCCAAGAAGATTAGACCATGAAAAGTGCATCAGTATATGATCATTACAGACAGATCCGATGAAAAAAAACAAATTAACAGACAAAGATTAAGGGTGTGTTTAGTATGACAGAAAAATGACTTATTTTTTGGGACAATATTTTCGTCTTACCAAACATACACCAAGTGATAAAAGGAAGCATACCATATGGACAGAACGGAAGTCTCTAGCGCAGGATTTGGCAACAGACCAGAGAGGAGAATGATTAGTTCAAACGACCACCATTCCAAGCTATAACAATCGTAACAAAAAAGTTGAAGTAATATATTAGGGATCAACAGACAGAAACATGGCTAAACTCGATCATGAAGGAATATACGATATGTTTTGCTATCGAGATTAATTACCAAACCATTACAGCAGATGGGATAGCAAAGCGGAAGAAGTCCCCTATAGTCAGAAAAACATCTCTAGACAATGAAGCCCGAGTCTTTGCACAAGTGGATGAGTACTTCACATAAAGCATAAGCAAGATGACATTCAACCAATAGGATAAACCAATTGACATTGCTGCTCCAGCGTTCCCCAAATCCAATTTGAATATAAAAACCCAACATATCGGCACTTGGAAGCATAAAGATACAACAGCAGTCAAAAGCATTGGTAGGATTAAACTCTGTGCCTGCAGGTAGCGGACAAGTGACTGAAGAATAGCATATGGAAATAGTGTAGGAATGAGCCAAATCGCATATTTTCCAGCTTCAGTTGCGATTGCAGGATCTTGGCCCATCAATATAAGAAGCTTATCCGTGAAGATCCACAGAACAGAAACTGGTATGCATACAAGGAATAGACAAATAATTGCACCATAAGTAAAAGTTCCAAGTTTTCGATATTGTCCTGCTCCATATGCTTGCCCACATAGAGTCTCCAGTGCACTAGCCATGCCAAACTGTTGCACAAGGAGATTAAATTAATCTATTGAAAAAAGTGCAAGAATGGAAAATTAATCTATTGACTTACAAGAAGACTGAAGCCGGTAACATTGGAAAGGGAAGTAGCAATAGAAGCACTAGAAAGTTGAAGTTCACCAAGATGACCCAACATTATCATTGGTGAAACTCGCAAAAGGTACTGTGAGACCGTCACAATTATCATCGGCATTGCTATCCGACTCACCTCCTTCACCTCTTCCCCAAACATTTTCCTTGTCACCAACACAACCTCATTATTCACATCCAACAGTGCATCTTCCATCGCCATTTTGTTACTTTAATTTGTTCTCCAAATTAAAGAACTTCTTGATTCGTTCACTAACAGCAGTTCATGAGTTTGATGGCGGAGAAGCAACCACCTTGGAGTTGAGTCTCATTTTTTTTTGTTTTTTTTTCTTTGAGCAAAACAGGATATTTTATATTAGTACTATGGGGTAAGTAAAATATTACATATATTGTTTTTGTCACTTAGGACACATTAATTCCCTAGTTAAGCTAATACATTACAAGCATCATGTGGTGTCCATCCCATTCAAAGTTGGCAACCATCATTCCATAAATCTAAGAATTCCTTGGTTAGCTGCCCACGTTTCTTTCTTGTTTTGTGTCAAAGTCGGTAGGCGTGCAGATGAAATATGTCAAATGTAGTAGGCATTTTATACACCAACAAAGAGAGAAAGAAAAAGTGAGGTTTTACAGATAGGGTATAAGAAAATAGTCTGTGAGAAAAATAGAGAGTGAGGATATTGTAGTGAGGTGGGAATATCAAAAGAGGGTTATTTCTTTTGAGTGTTGTAGTGGTCTTTAGAGGATTTTACTCGGACCTACAAAGTGTAAAATTCCTTATATAGTGATATCAGTTTCTCCTCTCGGGACCGTGGTTTGTTCCCTTATTCAAAAGGGGTTTCCACGTAAAAATCTTGGTGTCATTGTTACTCTTTTATTCTTGTTAATTACTGTATCTCGGTGCTACGTTATTATTTTACTTTTATTATCGTGAATATTATTTTTGTAGGGGTTTATTCCCAACAATTGGTATCAGAGCACAAGTTTTGCTCGTTCACTGAAATACTGTTCACTGTCGGTAGTACTATACTCGGTGAAAAATAAAAATGTCCGGAGTAAAGTACGAGGTAGCAAAATTCAACGGAGATAACTGTTTCTCAACATGGCAAAGAAGGATGAGGGATCTGCTCATCCAACAAGGATTACACAAGGTACTAGATGTTGATGCCAAAAAGCCTGATACCATGAAAAGTGAGGGTTGGGCTGACTTGGATGAAAGAGCTGCTAGTGCAATCAGGTTGCACTTATCAGATGATGTGGTAAATAACATCATTGATGAAGACATTGCACGTGGAATTTGGACAAGGTTGGAAATCCTATACATGTCCAAAACGCTGACAAATAAATTGTACCTGAAGAAGAAATTATACACCCTACACATGGGTGAAGGTACGAATTATTTGTCATATTTAAATATTTTTAACGGACTAATCACACAGCTTGCCAACCTCGGAGTGAAAATTGAGGAAGAAGATAAAGCCATATTGCTATTGAACTCGTTGCCATCTTCGTACGATAATTTGGCAACAACCATCTTGCACGATAAGACTACTATTGAGTTGAAAGATGTTACATCGGCTCTTTTACTCAATGAGAAGATGAGAAAGAAGCCTGAAAATCAAGGACAAGCTCTCATCACAGAAGGTAGAAGTAGGAGTTATCAAAGGAGTTCGAACAACTATGGTAGATCCGGAGCTCGTGGGAAGTCAAAGAACCGATCCAAATCAAGAGCCAGAAATTGCTACAACTGTGATCAACCAGGTCACTTCAAAAGAGATTGCCCAAATCCAAGGAAGGGCAAAGGTGAAACCAGTGGCCAGAAGAATGACGACAACATAGCTGCTATGGTGCAAAATAATGATAATGTTGTCCTCTTTATAAATAAGGAAGAAGAATGCATGCACCTGTCAGGTCCAGAGTCGGAATGGGTGGTTGACACAACGACATCTTACCATGCCACACCGGTAAGAGATCTTTTTTGCATATATGTAGCAGGTGATTTCGGCACAGTAAGAATGGGTAACACAAGTTACTCAAAGATTGCGGGGATTTTTGACATTTGTATCAAGACAAATTTTGGATACACATTGGTTCTAAAGGACGTGCGACATGTACCTGATTTGCGGATGAACTTGATCTTGGGAATTGCTTTAGATAGAGATGGATACGAGAACTATTTTGCAAATCAAAAGTGGAGACTCACTAAGGGATCATTGGTGATTGCAAAGGGAGTTGCTTGTGGCACGTTGTACAGGACCAATACAGAAATATGCCAAGGTGAATTGAACGCGACACAAGATGAGATTTCTACAGATTTGTGGCACAAAAGAATGGGTCATATGAGCGAGAAGGGATTGCAAATTCTTGTCATGAAATCACTCATTTCTTATGCCAAAGGTACAACGGTAAAATCTTGTGACTGTTGTTTATTTGGTAAGCAGCATAGAGTCTCATTTCAGACATCGTCTGAAAGAAAATTGAATATACTTGATTTAGTTTATTCTGATGTTTGTGGACCAATGAAAATTGAATTAATAGGCGGTAGCAAATATTTTGTTACTTTTATTGTTGATGCTTCACGAAAATTATGGGTTTATATTTTGAAAACCAAAGATCAGGTGTTTCAAGTTTTCCAGAAGTTTCATGCTCTAGTAGAAAGGGAGACTGGTCGAAAGCTAAAACGTCTCCGAAGTGACAATGGAGGTGAGTACACTTCAAGGGAATTTGAAGAGTATTGTTCAAGTCATGGGATCAGACATGAAAAGACAGTTCCTGGAACCCCACAGCACAATGGCATAGCCGAGAGGATGAACCGCACCATTGTGGAGAAGGTGAGAAGCATGCTCAGAATGGCTAAACTGCCTAAGTCATTCTGGGGTGAAGCAGTTCAGACAGCCTGTTAACTGATCAATAGGAGTCCATCAGTTCCATTGGAGTTTGACATCCCAGAGAGAGTTTGGACCAACAAGGAGGTGTCCTACTCGCATCTGAAGGTGTTCGGTTGCAGAGCTTTTGCACATGTACCAAAAGGGCAGAGAACAAAGCTAGATGATAAATTTGTTCCCTGCATATTTATCGGATATGGAGATGAAGAGTTTGGGTATAGATTGTGGGATCCTGTAAAGAAGAAGGTCATCCGAAGCAGAGATGTAGTCTTCCGAGAAAGTGAAGTTGGAACTGTTGCTGATATGTCAGAAAAAGCGAAGAATGCTATAATTCCTAACCTTGTTACTATTCCTTCTACTTCTAGCAATCCCACAAGTGCATAAAGTACGACCGACGAGGTTTCCGAGCAGGGGAGAAACCTGGTGAGGTTATTGAGCAGGGGGAGAAAGTTGATGAAGGTGTCGAGGAAGTGGAGCACCTCACTCAGGAAGAAGAACAACCTCAACCTCTGAGGAGATCAGAGAGGCAAATGGTAGAGTCATGCAGGTACCCTTCCACAGAGTATGTCCTTATCAGTGATGAGGGGGAGACAGAAAGTCTTAAGGAGGTTCTGTCCCATTCGGAAAGGAACCAGTGGATGAAAGCTATACAAGAAGAGATGGAATCTCTACAGAAAAATGGCACGTACAAGGTGGTTGAACTTCCAAAGGGTAAAAGACCACTCAAATGCAAATGGGTCTTTAAACTCAAGAAAGATGGAAATGGAAAGCTGATCAGATACAAAGCTCGATTGGTGGTTAAAGGCTTCGAACAGAAGAAATGTATTGATTTTGNGAGGTACCACGGGAGATTGTTTGTGCTTTGGAGTATCAGATCCAATCTTGAAAGGCTATACAGATGCTGATATGGCAGGTGGCATTGATAATAGAAAATCCACTACTAAATTTTTGTTTACATTTTCAGGGGGAGCTATATCATGGTAATCTAAGTTACAGAAGTGTGTTGCACTTTCAACAACTGAAGCAGAGTACATTGCAGCTAAAGAAACTGACAAGGAGATGATATGGCTTAAACGGTTCCTTCAAGGGCTTGGATTGCATCAAAAGGAGTATGTTGTCTATTGTGGCAGTTAAAGTGCAATAGACTTGAGCAAGAACTCCATGTACCATGCAAGAACAAAGCATATAGATGTGAGATACCATTGGATTCGTGAGCAGNATTTTGAGCTTAGCAGCTAGCCTAGATCTTGAAGTGGAGCAGTTGGATGTGAAAACTGCATTTCTTTATGGAGATTCGGAAGAGAAAATTTATATGGAGCAGCCAGAAGGATTTGAAGTTGCTGAAAGGAAACACATGGTGTGCAAACTTAATAAGAGTCTTTATGGGTTGAAGCAGGCACCAAGGCAGTGGTACATGAAGTTTGACTCATTCATGAAAAGTAAAACATACATAAAGACCTATTCTGATCCATGTGTATACTTCAAAAGATTTTCTGATAACAACTTTATTATATTATTATTGTATGTAGATGACATGTTGATTGTAGGACAAGATAAAGAGCTGATCGCAAAATTAAAGAGAGATTTGTCCAAGTCATTTGATATGAAGGACTTGGGCCCAGCACAATAAATTTTAGGCATGAAGATAGTTCGAGAGAGAACAAGTAGAATGTTGTGGCTATCTTAGGAGAAGTACATTGAACGTGTACTAGAACGCTTCAATGTGAAGAATGCTAAGCCAGTCACCACACATCTTGCTAGTCATCTAAAGTTGAGCAAAAAGATGTATCCTACAACAGAGGAGGAGAAAGGGAACATGGCTAGAGTTCCTTATTCTTCAGCAGTCGGAAGCTTGACGTATGCAATGGTATGTACTAGACCTGATATTGCTCACGCAGTTGGTGTTGTCAGCAGGTTTCTTGAAAATCCAGGAAAGGAACATTGGGAAGCAGTCAAGTGGATACTCAGGTACATGAGAGGTACCACGGGAGATTGTTTGTGCTTTGGAGTATCAGATCCAATCTTGAAAGGCTATACAGATGCTGATATGGCAGGTGGCATTGATAATAGAAAATCCACTACTAAATTTTTGTTTACATTTTCAGGGGGAGCTATATCATGGTAATCTAAGTTACAGAAGTGTGTTGCACTTTCAACAACTGAAGCAGAGTACATTGCAGCTAAAGAAACTGACAAGGAGATGATATGGCTTAAACGGTTCCTTCAAGGGCTTGGATTGCATCAAAAGGAGTATGTTGTCTATTGTGGCAGTTAAAGTGCAATAGACTTGAGCAAGAACTCCATGTACCATGCAAGAACAAAGCATATAGATGTGAGATACCATTGGATTCGTGAGCAGGTGGAGAACGAATCTTTACATATCAAAAAGATTCACACGAGTGAAAATCCTGCGGATATGCTAACCAAGGTAGTACCAAGAGACAAGTTCGAGCTTTGCAAAGAACTTGTCGGCATGCGCTCAAACTAAAATCTCCGGTGCTACCTCCTTCAGGTGAATGAGACTAGAGGGGGAGATTTGTGGGGTCCATCCCATTCAAAATTGGGTGTTTTCAAAGTTGGCAGCCATCATCCCATAAATCAAGGAAGAAAGTTTCTTCCTTGATTAGCAGCAACCCACGTTTCTTTCTTGTTTTGTGTCAAAGTCGGTAGGCGTGTAGATGAAATATATCAAACATAGTAGGCAAGGTTCTTCCTATAAATAGAGAGCTTCGGCTCTCATTTTATACACCAACAAAGAGAGAAAGAAAGAGTGAGGTTTTACAGACAGGGTATAAGAAAATAGTCTGTGAGAAAAATAAAGAGTGAGCGATATTGTAGTGAGGTGGGAATATTAAAAGAGGGTTATTTCTTTTGAGTGTTGTAGTGGTCTTTGGAGGATTTTACTCGGACCTACAAAGTGTAAAATTTCTTACTATAGTGATATCAGTTTCTCCTCTCGGGGCCGTGGTTTTTTCCCTTATTCAAAAGAGTTTTCCACGTAAAAATCTTGGTGTTATTGTTACTCTTTTATTCTTGTTAATTATCGTATCTCGGTGCTACGTTATTATTCCGCTTTTATTACCGTGAATATTATTTTTGTGGGTGTTTATTCCCAACACAACACTAGTTAGATGCTTTACAAAAATATATTGTTCCCTCTTGTCGTTGATTACATAGGATTCAACACAAAAAGGGGGTTGCACAAAATATTTTTTGTCCTTGTTTGTTGGTCGTGCATCTTTGCTAGCTGATGGGGCACTTCATTTCCTTGCCGGAACACGTGCCTGAGGATCACTGTTGACATCCAATTTTGTCCCTTCTTTCTTCCAAGCTATTTCTTTAGGCTTCTAATATTATTATTATAAACTGGACCTTATTATTATTATTATTATTATTATTATTATTATTATAATAAACTGGACCTTATTATTATTATTATTATTATTATTTATCATAGATTATCTTTTGCGAGAAACATAATATCTTTATTATTTAACCAAGTAGTAATACTTATTCAGTTTTAGACTTTATAAATACGAGCACTTTGAAGATATAGCACTTACTCATCAAACTACTATTTTACTTATTCAAGTGCTATAGAATATGTTGAATATTTTATTTACTCAATTAATACAAACATATAGTATTATATAATACTACATAATGTGACTATTAAAATAATGTATCCAAATTAGAAGCTCAAAAGAAATTAAAAGAAGAAGGGAGTAAAATCAAACCTTACCAAATCTGACCCCACTAGACCCATTTCTTAATCTTTCTAGCACCTACAACCACCTCTCTTATGCCCTCTCTTTAATGACACTTCCCCATCTTCATCAATGCCTACCACACCATTTTTGACTAAAATCTTTTTTGCAGCATCACCTCTCTCATCTGCAATTATATTTGGTCAACATAAAAATATAAAGAACTTTTGGATTTTTGATTCTTTCGGCAGAATTTTCAGTGTTCCAACGGATCTTTGGTGTCAAGACACCAGCTCATAAATTCCTCCAAAATTTCAAAATTCAAACGCCCCTTAACTTGATTTCAAGCCTTAAAATCCCGCCCAAATTAACCCTACTAAACCCTAGCTGATCCTCCTATAAATACTGATGTCTGGGATTAATTTGGAACTATCTTTTCAGCCGCAGCTGCTAGCCTTTATACTCACTTGCCCTTGGCTCATTTTTTGACCTCTATTAAAACTGCTCTATTAAGCCTTTGTTGGTTTCTTAACCAAAATAGAGGCATGTTGTTGTTCATTCTGGTATTTAACGGCAGTCCGAGTTAGCGCTTTCGTAGTCGGAGTTCGGTAGATACAAAGCCAACGTCTCAGTTCGCTACCTCGAAATAGGTTAGTTTCTTTCTGAACTTTAATCTCCTCTCTTCTGTTATTAGATGTGAGATATGTTTTGTTTTGTCCAGAAGAAATTATTTCCGTTAGAGAGTTATACTTTAGTGGTGCTCTAATGGACACCAGTTTGTTATAATACCTTTGTGAAATGTGTCAATCCTGTTTAGCTTGGAATTACATTCGAATACTTTTTTCATTATAGATGTTCTATCACAAGTTCATGTAAAATCATGTTGTAATATTTCTTAAGTATAGAAATTATATTTCAGGAGTTATATGAAAACCATATTTTTAATGTATCTTGACAAACTGAGTAATAAAAATTTGTCTAAAGGCTCATAAATGTTCCCTTTCACTTTTCTGGTGTTCAATATACTAGTAATATAGCCAAATCCTTTTAAATTTGTATGTTTATAACTTAGATAACATGTTTTAGAGGTGTTATTAGACATGACTCTCCATGTAGAAGGATTATAGTATCTTAATTGAAGTATTCTAAGATGTTGATTTCAATATTTTAATTAAAATAAAATTTGGATGTTAAAGGAACATATTTTGTGTAAAATGTTAACGTACATTTTTCTTGTAGTTTTACAGTAGTATAAAGAAAGGGCATAGTGGAAAGAATCATTTTTTTTAGAAGTGATTTAAGTATATATTATTTGAAAGGGGCAAAGTCTCTTTATGTATTTGGAATGATTAACACGTTAATAATGTGACGACCCGACCCGTCGTTTCATGTGTTATTGCTCCGTTTCCTCCATTTCATGCTTCTTCATGTTTCGTTATCGGTATGTGGTGTGTTAGAGTTGATTTGGATTGATTTTGATAAGAAATGAGACACTTAGTCTCTTTAAGGAAGGCTTAAGTTAGAAAAGTCAACCGGACGTTGACTTATGAGTTATAGGGCTCGGATGTGATTTCTGGTGCTTTGGTTAGCTTCGGGGAATGGTTTGTGACTTAGGAGCGCGATCAGAATTGAATTTGGAGGTCCGGTGTAGAATTAGGCTTGAATTGGCGATGTTAGTATTTTGGTGAATTCCGGTTGATAGGTGAGATTTTGATCCGTGGGTCGGAATGGAATTTCGAGAATTGCTGTAGCTTCGTTAGGTGATTTTGGATATGTGTGCAAAATTTCAGGTCATTCGGACGTCGTTTGGTCGGGTTTTTGATCGAATGTGTGTTTCGGAAATTTTGAAAATACTTAGGCTTGAATCCGATGTAATTCGATGATTTTGGTGTTAGTTGAGGTGTTTTGATGATTGAAGCAAGTTTGAATAATGTTTTAAGGTGTGTTGGCACTTTTGGTTGAGGTCCTGGGGGCCTCGGGGTGATTTCTGATGGCTAACGGGATGAAATTTGGAGTCTAAGGATTTGCTGAAGGATCTGATATCTGGTATTTTCACTTCTGCGGAAATGGACCGCAAAAGCGATTCCGCAGAAGCGATAGGAGAAGTCGCAGAAGCGAAAGGAGGAGGCTTGGGAGGTTCCGCAAAAGAGAACATGCGGACCGCAGTAGCGGTCTAGCATTTGCGAGTGGTTGACCGCAGAAGCGGTCTTGGGTAAAAATCAAAGAACCGCAAAAGCGAATAAAGAACCGCAAAAGCGGTGTCGTAGAAGCGACAAAAATATCACAGAAGCGAAAACTGCTGTTCAAAGGGTATTAATTTCATCTTCGCGAATTTTAGATAGAACTCAACATTCTCATTTCGGACTAAGGAGATTTTGGGTGATTTTGAAGAGGGTTTCGAGGGCTATCATCAGGTATGGATTCTTGGACTTAGGCTATGATATTATTGTGCATAAACATGGATTAACACTGAAAATCCAAGAAATTTAAGGTTAAAAATGGAAGTTAGGGCTTGAAACCTAAGGGGATTTAAATTAGGGATTTGAGGGGTCAAATGGACTCCGATTCTTATAAATTTTATATGTACGGACCCGTGGAGAGACGAGGAATCCGGTGATGTAAATTTCGTAATTTTTTGAGAAGTAGGCCCAGGATCGGGTTTTTCCAACTTCGTGATTTTTGGTGTTTTTCGAATTCTTTTAATTGGGTTATGTTTCTTTAGCCCATTTTAATGTATTCGTTGTGGTTTTGTCCAGATTCGACGCGCGAGGAGGTCGATTCGAGAGGAAAAGCCTTAGCGGAGTAGTCTTATGGCCGGTTTGAGTCGAGTAATAGATGTAGATGATGACCTGAGGGTTTGAAACCCCGGTATATCACACTGTGACACTATATTGAGGCGAGACACGTACTCTACGGTGAGTGCGGGGTTGTTTGTGATTGGGGATTATGGCTTAGTCCGTCCGAGTGATGTTCATAATGTGTTATTGACTAGAAATTGATTGGTAAACATCCTACTTGGTTTGTTATGAGCATAACTGGGCTGCGTGCCGATTATTTGGATCCCTCAGGGATTATTATCACTGTTTCCATGATGCTTAGCACGTTTTCATGATATCAGTCCTGAGTTAAACACTCTCTCGAAATGATTAGTAAATTTCTAAAGTTTTAAACACTTAATCTATAATTCCTAATAATTGGAACTGAAAATGATAAACTTGAATGTGCATATGTGGCTTACATGCATAAATCTGGACTGAGTGTGGATCGGGATGCACGACGTAGTGAATGCTATGATGATATGGTGCTCGGGATGTAGGAGCCCTTCCGGAGTTTGAACCCCCACAGTGAGCGCGGGTACCCAAATGGATCGGGCTGCACGCCGCAGCGGTCATGTGCATTGCATTGCATTCATGCATCGATGTCTATCTGTTTTACCTGTCATTACCTGATGTTGTTCCACCGTTAAATGTGTAGAAATATTGGTTATAATCGGGATTTCTTACTGTCATCCATTATATATGTCTATTACCACTGAGTTGGAAGTACTCACTTTACTCCCTGCACCATATGTGCAGATTCAGGTGTTCCAGGAGCTCAGTTGAGCTGTTTGCTGCTTCCTAGAGTATCAGAAGTTGTCGAGGTAGCTACCTGACGTCCGCAGGACCCGACTCCTCCCCTTATCCCTTTTATCTTTTCGTATTCTAGACTTCTGTACTATTGTGGATTTACTACTCTATTTCATTTAGAGGCTCTAGACTCATTGACCCCAGGTCTTTGGGAGATATTGGTTATGTCAGTGTTTCATACTGTCTCTATCTAAATTATTTGGTTAATAAACTTGTTAAACTATTAATTTAATGCTATAAATTGGTAATGGGATGTGTGATTGGGTTGTGAATGTTAATTGATCGGGCTTGCCTAGCAATTGTGTTGGGCGCCATCACGACCAGGATTGGGGTCGTGACAAGTTGGTATCAGAGCCTAGGTTACTAGGCCTCATGAGTCATGAGCCGGTTAGTAGAGTCTCGCGGATCGGTACGGAGACGTCTGTATTTATCCTCGAGAGGCTGCAGAACCTTTAGGAAAACTTCACTTTCTTGGAATTCTTATC
>MU734090.1:37904-50592 GCA_026770625.1 Nicotiana glauca | reverse complement strand
ATATATATATATATATATATATTGTAAATAAGATATAAAATTAAGATATAAAATTAAAATTATAAAGATCTTAATATAAAAATTAATTATACACAGTATATGATAATTAAAAGTATAAAAAATAAAAAGATGAATAAAATAATAATAAATCAAATTTGGTGTTGATGAATAGTGTCATACCAAATTTAGTGTGACACTATTCACACACTAAAATGATGCAAAATTTGGTGTTCCATTGGAGCAAAAAAAATACCAAAATTTACACCAAATTTAGATTTGGTGCAAAAAATAGTGCACCATTGACTCTGCTTTCCGTTTTCTCCCTTAACTACTACATATAATTAAAAATATTAAGATAATGACAATTAAACAAGTTAAAGTAATATTTATCAAATTATTATCTCAGATAAATAATTTATGAGTAAAACTAAAAAGAGGTGCATTAGAAATATGAGATAATTATATAAATGCTTGTTAATCCTATTTTAGAAGTGAGAAATATACGTTAGATATTTTCAAGGGTTATTTTATAAGATTCAATTAATGTTACTTTATGAATTTTAGAAAACGAGATGAAAAAGTGAAGTGGCAATATCCATTGTTTCAAAATAAGCTCCTAGAAAATAAAGAAAGCGTGATGGTGCAATAACCAAATAAATAAAAGGATACTTCGAATTTAGTGACCGTCCAAACGTCAGCTGACTTATTTGAGTAACCTTTTTCTCCCAAACTCTTTAATGAAAAAAATATAAAGGGAGAGACTTCCAAAACGAGTATAACTCTAATGAAAGCCGAAACTTGTTTTATCTGCATAAGGAGGGCAAAGGAGTATTCAGAATATTCTGCAAAGAAATAACAAAAAAGTCGAATTAATATATGGGTTTCCAACTTTCCATTGAAGCAAAAGCAAGAACTTTCATTTTTGGGGTCAATGGATGTATTTGAATCGAGGGAGTATTTTCTTGCGACCCAGTTGAGTCTTGTTATTAACCTAGTTATTATTGTATAAGCGGAGTCAAAGACCCAGTAGGTGTAGATATTGCTGGTTATATCATGTACTCTTGGCCTTCTTCCCTTTGTACTGAAAGAGTATTAATTTTTCCTGTTACTAATTGGTCTTATTCTTGAATTTATCTTATTGTTTTTTAATAGGAGTTGGTCTGATTGAGCCGAGAGTATTTCGGAAATAATCTCTCTATCCCTTGAGGTAGGGGTAAAGTTTGTGTACACGCTACCTTCCCTAGATCCTACTAGTAGGATTTACCGTTGTTGTTGTTATTGAAGAAAAACTATCTGGTTTTGTGTCCACATTTTAAACTAAACATCTACTAAAGTATTTGTTAAGGGTACACAGTGTGAATTTAAATTAATGGAACTTGTGAGTTTCGACTATTATATATTATGATATAATTAAAAAACAAAAAGGTCGTACTCATCGGCGTATGAGAATCCAAGTAGAAGATACAAGCGAGAAAATGATGGTCAACTTCTAAATTTCGCTATCACTACTTTTTAACTGTCTGCCGGATTTGATTGGATGGTAGTATATATCATCATTTTGTAATAGTGGATGGAAATCTTGGAACACTGCTTTTGGCTTGGTTGGCTCCATCCACTTCGAATTGTCAACTTATTAATCATCTTTTTTCCTAGCTTATTGTGTAACATTTAGGGAAGAGTTGGGTATCTGGGAGAGTAGAGAACTTGAGATTTTAGGTACAATTGCGCATAGGGCTATGCATAGTTTGACAAATACTAAAATGAAAATTATAACGTTTTTACATTTCGATTTTATATGATATTTGGTACGACATTTTTTATATAAGCATTTTAAAAGAAATTTGGTATTTGGTATGCCATTTGGTGTTTATAGAAAAATACCAAAAGCCTAAAATTTCAGCATAAAAGTATTGAGCCAGGGTGAATAATTAGCTTATATGGAAGTTTGAGGGACCAAAATTGTAAATAGTAGAAGTTAGTAGTTGTATATAACTAAAGTTAGTTGGTGTATTTGTGTCACGACCCAAAATCTAACCATGGTCGTGATGACGCCTATCGTGTTACAAGGCAAGCCTATTTTCCAAAATATTACTACTAATTAATTTTAAGGATTTAATAAAACAATACCAACATTCAAACTTCTCATAACTAAATCAACTCTAAATATAATTAATATAAAAAATACGGAAGCTAGCCCCAAACATCTGGGTATCACTAAGTCATGAGCGTCGAAAACTATAAACTAAGATATATAAACTGTCTAACTGTCCAAAATAAGAAATGACAAAAGGAGTAGCAAGATCCTGCGGACACTATCAGCTACCTTGCAATCTCCACAGATAGCCGGTCTGAACTCAATAATCGCCGCGCTCTAACTCACCTGGATCTGCACATAAAGTGCAGTGTGTAGTATGAGTACAACCACCTCAGTAGTAACAGAAATAACTAAGGAACTGAGCAGTAGTGACAAGCTGAGCATAACAGTCCAATTATTTATTTTCACAATTTCCAATAAACATGAATAAACGGGTAAATTTCATAAAACCAACAAATACCACAAACAAGTTAACAGGTAAGTGAGCAACAACAAAAGTAAATGCAACCTCACAGCAATGTCACTCCATCACTCAGCACTCACACTCAACACTCAATACTCAACACTCAATACACTCAACACTCTACACTCTGCGCTCACTGGGGTGTGTACAGACTCCGGAGAGGCTCCCAAAGCCCACGCACTAAGCACAGACAACTCACGTGCCATCATATCAATACCTAGATCTGCACGGTCAACTCACGTGCTACGCGGACAACTCACACGCTATGGTATCAATACCTGGACCCGCACGATCAACTCACTTGCTACGCGAACAGCTCACGCGCTATGGTATTAATATCCTCACAACCAGGCCATCATATCAATACCTGAATCCGCACGGTCAACTCACGTGCTACGCGGATAACTCAAGCGTTATGGTATAAATACCTGAACCATCACGGTCAACTCACGTGCTACGCGGACAACTCACGCGCTATGATATTAATATCCACGTCCTCTCTCGAGTCTAACCATATAAAATTTATCAAAATCGGACTCTGTTTGGTCCCTTAAATCCTCACTTAAATCTCTCCAAAACTCAAACCCTAACTCCCTCAATTTTCACTTTGAAATCATCAATCAAATCCCAAAAAAACGAAGATAGATTGATGAAATATAATCAAAACCGAGTAGAGAAAACTTACCCCAATCCATATGGTGAATATAGCCTCCAAAATCTCCCAAATTCGAGCTCCTCAACTCAAAATATGACCGAATGAGCAAACCCTAGTTTTATATTTTTTTTCTGCCAGCTATTCTATCTCATGTCTCGTGCCAAACGATCCCGAAACTCGTATTTTATGCCTCCAATGGATTCCTTGTGAAATTCCAATCAAGTTAGGCTTTTGAATCACTCAATTTAACCTTATAATGAATGAGATATGTGGGTTTTAATATTTGCAAATAGTGCAGATTTTTAAATACGCTGCTAGTGGCAATTTCGTAATTAATCTAAAAATTTGGCAACCTAATTCTTAGTAAAATGACCATAAAATCCTTATACGATATCCAAATTCGACGATTCTTTTTGCTACGGGTCCATAATTACGATACGGATCTAATGCTTAAATCGGAGCTCATTTGTTTAATATGATATCATTTATACTTGAAGAAACGACGTCGAAACATAAGAAAAACAAGCACAACACAACCCAAACATATCTGAAACTCACCTGAGACCTTCGGGACATCAACCAATAATTCTAACAAGTCATATATCACTATAAAAACTTAGTCGAACCTCCAAAACACCCAAAATAACACCAAAACAAAATCAACCTCGAATTCAAGCCTAAGAACTTTTAAACTTCTAACTTTCGCCAATTCAAGCATAATTCTACCACGGACCTCCAAATTATATTTCGAACACACTCCTAACTCTAAAATCAACCAACGAAGCTAATCGAATCATAAAAATCCAAATCCAAATTCGTTTACTCATAAGTCAACTTCTAGTTGACTTTTCTAACTTAGCTTTCTAACTAAGAGAACAAGTGACCATTTTACTCCAAAACTACTTTGAACCCAAACCTACCAACTTAATACAACTCAACACAGCTGAAAAACAAACAAAGAAGCATAAATGGGGAAAACATGGCTATAACTCTCAAAATGATAGGCTGGGTCGTTACATCCTCCCCCTTTTAAACAAACGTTCGTCCTCGAACGAGTCTAAAATCATACCTGGAGTCTCAAATAGGTGAAACCTTCAGCAATACCTTCCCGTTACATTCAAATCATATGAACTCATCTTACGGTCAGATCATACTCATCACGTATCCATCCAGCCACCATTTCTACTAATAGGGACACTACCAGAAATATAGGTCCACAAGCACGCGCTCACACAATTAACATCTAAGTGATCATTCAACAGTCAAAACCCAGCCTCAAGTCCTCCAGACTGGCCCAACATCAACACACAGAAATCACATCTCGCATCTCATCCAGGGAATCACAATTCGTCGATGCACAACTGATATCGAGCTTTCATGTACGCATACGAATGCGTGGAAGGAATTCAAAGAGTTACACTTCAGGATGAATCAATACCGCACGATAAGAATTTAAGAAGGTGAACTTTTCCTAAAGGTTCTGCAGCCTCTCGAAGATAAGTACAGACGTCTCCGTACCGATCCGCAAGACTCTACTAAACCCGCTCATGACTCGTGAGACCTATGTAACCTAGGCTCTGATACCAACTTGTCACGACCCAAAATCTAACCATGGTCGTGATGGCGCCTATCGTGTTACAAGGCAAGCCTATTTCCCAAAATATTACTACTAATTAATTTTAAGGATTTAATAAAACAATACTAACATTCAAACTTCTTATAACTAAATCAACTCTAAATATAATTAATATAAAAAATACGGAAGCTATCCCCAAACATCGGGGTGTCAATAAGTCATGAGCGTCTAAAACTATAAACTAAGATATATAAACTGTCTAACTGTCCAAAATAAGAAATGACAAAAGGAGTAGCAAGATCCTGCGGACACTATCAGCTACCTTGCAATATCCACAGATAGCCGACCTGAACTCAACAATCGTCGCGCTCTAACTCACCTGGATCTGCACATAAAGTGCAGGGTGTAGTATGAGTACAACCACCTCAGTAGTAACAGAAATAACTAAGGAACTAAGCAGTAGTGACGAGCTGAGCATAACACTCTAATTATTTATTTTCACAATTTACAATAAACATGAATAAACAGGTAAATTTCATAAAACCAACAAATACCACAAACAAGTTAATAGGTAAGTGAGCAACAGCAAAAGTAAATGCAACCTCACAGCAATGTCACTCCATCACTCAGCACTCACACTCAACACTCAATACTCAATACTCAATACACTCAACACTCTACACTCTGCGCTCACTGGGGGTGTGTACAGACTTCGGAGGGGCTCCCAAAGCCCAAGCGCTAAGCACGGACAACTCACGTTCCATCATATCAATACCTGGATCCGCACAGTCAACTCACGTGCTACGCGGACAACTCACGCGCTATGGTATCAATACCTGGACCCGCACGGTTAACTCACGTGCTATGCGGACAACTCACGCGCTATGGTAGTAATATCCTCACAACTAGGCCATCATATCAATACCTGGATCCGCATGGTCAACTCATGTGCTACGCGGATAACTCAGGCGTTATGGTATAAATGCCTGAACCCGCACGATCAACTCACGTGCTATGCGGACAACTCACGCGTAATGATATTAATATCCTTGTCCTCTCTCGAGTCTAACCATATAAAATTTATCAAAATCGGACTCCGTTTGGTCTCTTAAATCCTCACTTAAAACTCTCCAAAACTCAAACCCTAACTCCCTCAATTTTCACTTTGAAATCATCAATCAAATTCCAAAAAACGAAGATAGATTCATGAAATATAATCAAAATCGAGTAGAGAAAACTTACCCCAATCCATATGGTGAATATCGCCTCCAAAATGTCCCAAATTTGAGCTCCCCAACTCAAAATATGACTGAATGAGCAAACCCTAGTTTTATATTTTTTTCTGCCAGCTATTCTATCTCGTGTCTCGTGCCAAACGATCCCGAAACTCTTATTTTATACCTCCAATGGATTTCTTGTGAAATTCTAATCAAGTTAGGGTTTTGAATCACTCAATTTAACCTTATAATGAATGAGATATGTGGGTTTTAATATTTGCAAATAGTGCTGATTTTTAAATACGCTGCTAGTGGCAATTTCGTAATTAATCTAAAAAAATCTGGCAACCTAATTCTTAGTAAAATGAGCATAAAATCCTTATACGATATCCAAATTCGACGATTCTTTTTGCTACGGGGCCGTAATTACGATACAAATCTAATGCTTTAATCAAAAACGAAATCGGAGCTCATTTGTTTAATATGATATCATTTATACTTGAAGAAACGACGTCGAAACATAAGAAAAACAAACACAACACAACCCAAACATATCTGAAACTCACCTGAGACCTTCGGGACCTCAGCCAATAATTCTAACAAGTCATATATCACTATACAAACTTAGTCGAACCTCCAAAACACCCAAAATAACAACAAAACACAATCAACCTCGAATTCAAGCCTAAGAACTTTTAAACTTCCAACTTTCGCCAATTCAAGTCTAATTCTACTACGAACCTCCAAATTATATTCAGCTCCTAACTCTAAAATCAACCAACGAAGCTAATCGAATCATAAAAATCCAAATCCAAATTCGTTTACTCATAAGTCAACTTCTGGTTGATTTTTCTAACTTAGCTTTCTAACTAAGAGAACAAGTGATCATTTTAATCCAAAACTACTCTGAACCCAAACCTACCAACTTAATACAACTCAACATAGCTGAAAAACAAACAAAGAAGCATAAATGGGGAAAACATGGCTATAACTCTCAAAACGATAGACCGGGTCGTTACAATTTGCTGTAAGAGAGTGACATAATCTCTTTTCTGATTTGAGTAATGAAGAACATTTCTTATTCTCCAAGCTTGTATCTCTCTCTCTCTCTCTCTCTCTCTCTCTCTCTCTCTCTCTCTCTCTCTCACATTCTCTCAAATCCATTGCTAGTAGAAATTTAATATGATATCAGAGCCTCGATTTGTCGGAGGAGCTCGTTGATTTTCATCTCGTAGTTGTTTTTCACATCTTAATTATTTGATTTTGAGTCCAATTACAGATTGTTCGTTGATTCCAAAAGCTAGGGTTTTGTGATTCAAAGCTGAGATGGCGATTGATGGTGAAACTAGTGTAACGAATGATGAAATTGTGCTAAATCACATGCATCCGCTATACTTGTGACCTTCTGATACGCCAGGGGAGCATTTGATCGAATTCAAGCTTATAGGAACTGAAAATTACAATTTGTGGTCTCGATCTATGAGAATTGGACTTTTCACGAAGAACAAAATAAGATTTATTGAAGGAATTTGTAAGAAGAAATTTTTTATGAAGGAGCTACATGATCAGTGGAACAGATGCAATGCGTTTGTATTATCATGGATAATGAATGATGTTGTCACCCCCCAACCTTGGGAGGCGTGGTTGGCACCCGGTGCCGCACTGTCCCGAGCGAACCACTCTGTAACCCATTTATTCCTTTTTGTAACTATCATGGGCCAACATGACCACAACTCGTAATGTATAATTATAAGTGGGCAAATATTATATCAATGAACCATCGTTCACAAAACATGAATACATATGGGCCGTCAAGGCCTCTGACAATGACATACTATACATAATAAACATGTGTCTACAAAGCCTATAAGATTATTTGACATAAAATGGGACAGGGTACCGGCATACCTATAAGTGTGTAGCAAAACTATGACACGATGACTCATAGACTCGGCTGCACTCCGAATGAGGTGGAGACTTACTGATCCTTTGCTGAATGCTAACCTCGTCTACTATGAGGGCTCTTCGAACTGATTATCTATACCTGTAAGTCTGGATAGCTCCGTAAATCATGAAATATTTATAATGTCATGCATATGCATGTAAATGTCATGTAATGCATAGGTCTGTACGTACATAATTCATCATATCATCTCAGCCACTATGGGCAAAATCATCAACGTGTACCAGCTGATCAGGTGATGGTGCATATATAACGCCATAACCTTTTCCCTTATCCCATATACATATATATATATATATATATATATATATATATATATATATATATATATATATATATATATATATATATATATATATATATATATATATATACATGCGTATATACACATATATAACGCCATCTGGTCGTACAGAACATCATCAAGCCTTTGAGGGTATCCCATCATTTCATCTCTAGCATTTCCACGAATAGAGTATTTTATGTAAGTTGTGCATGTGCTCGTTTTGCTTGTGTCGTATAGATCATGATCATGCCACAAAGAAAGAAGGGATAACCTTAACATACTTAAGCTCAGAATTCATCTTTATCTAATCCTTTTGCAGCCAATAGAAAGAGTTTCTGTTTGGTAGCGAATTGCCAGGGACGAATTATAAGCAAGCCTCACGTAGAGTTGTATTTAATCTCTCACGAGTAACTGGGAAAGTTTCTCTTTGCAACTAACTGTTTAAAGGAAAGCAAATATTTCCAAGCTTCCAAAAAAGTTTTTAAACTTTTAAACTTTTTAAGTTTCACTAGTGGTACAGGCAGGTTGTTAGCATCCAAAGGTGGATGAAGATTGATAGTGGGTGGTGTGTTTGCAAGGGTTGAGGGGCAAGTAGTTGATATTAATATTTTAGCCCAACAACAAGAAAAAGTAATGAACCCAAAAATTGAACCCTCATTGTTCCAGAACTAGATGTTATGGATTATAGGAATACTTGCTTTGAAGTTTGAACAAACACAACTGGAATAATTTGCAATGCAAAATTATTGCACACAACAAATTACCAGCTAATCGACCTAGCTCATCCTCCATTGGCACTTCAATTTCCTAATGTGATAACACTCATATCCAAAAGAAGAAAGGTAAGATAACACTTCCCACAAAAGAAACATGTACATTTCTTTCACTTAATATGGCAGAATTTTAGGTTTTGATAATGCATTAATTTATAGTTTTGTTTTCTAGGATTACTTGTCTTTCTTTCTAGACTAGACGTTCCTCCAATATCTCCAACGGAAAGCAGCCGACGTCCAGCGACCGGAGTCCGGCGAGATTCAACCTCCGTCACCCATATAGATTCGCTTAACTCTGTTAACTTTAAAGGAATTCTTCACCTCTTTCTATTGACTAATATAAATTCGATTTATTTCAAGCATACTTTACCTTTGATTCTTTTTGATTTTATGATTTCTGTTTTTCACAAAGCACTAGGACCTTGGATTCATATTTGTGTAACCTTGGATTCGCTTTGCCCACAGATCCGCTCAATTCTTTGAATGTGTTGATTTCTTATGTTCTTTTTCTCTTGGTCTATCTCTTAGTCCATCTGTTGTTCGGTGTTTTTGAACCGTTGATTTGGCTAAAGTCGTTTTCCTGTTTTGTTCTGTCTTTATTTTCAATTTTTCCCCTGCTTTGCTCTGTCACTTATAAGTTTGTTTACTGTTATATTCTTGAAATTTATGTTTATTTTTTGGTGTAAATGTGTGCTATATACTTTGTTGTTGTAATATTTTTGTTTCAATATCAATTTTGTGCTTGTTTTATGGTAGTTCACTAAAGTTTGACTTTTCAGGCTTATTTAACTTTTTGCTGGTATTTTGAAAAAAAGGAGTTTTATAGTTTTATTTTATTTTATTTTTTATTAAAAAAAATAATTTGAGGTTTTATTACATCCTTATTGCGCTCCTTTGCTACGAGTGGGGCCTCACCAGCGGTAGCAGTGACAACCTCCCTTCTATGTTTGTCTTCGTGGTGTTTTGTGTGTATTTTAGGTTAAGGATTGTGGCTATTAGCGGTGAGCGGGACGTGCATGTGAAAACAAAAGGAACATCCTCGTTGGGTCAACAAGGGTCGGCAGGAGTTGGACGCGAACGTGCTAGGTGGACGCAACATCGTCGTATATACCAAGACAACCCCCAGGTTCTACCTGCGGGAGTTGGTACCTCCCCTGATTCATTTTCCTTTTGTTGTGTTAGTTAAATTATTGGAATCTTTGTTCCTATTTGTTTATCCATCGTATTAGTGCGTTTATAGTTGTAGAGTGTTTTTGTCTAGCTTGGTTTGTTGCTTTGTGTGTGTTAATGATTCCCCTTAGTCTGTCGTAGGTATAATGGCTGTGGTTTGGGATGGTCGAGTGAGGTCATGTCCTCGGGGGGGGGGATATAGGGTAGGGGTTAGGGGTGGGTCGGAAGGCGAGGGAGGTAAACGGAACAAGGCTGTCTATAGGTTAAGAATCGGGTCATGGAACGTAGGTACATTGATGGGTAAGTCTATAGAGTTGGCAAAGATTCTCCAGAAGAGGAGGGTCAATATAGTGTGTGTCCAGGAGAAAATGTGGGTAGGGTTGAGTGCGAAGGATGCGGACGGGTATAAACATTGATACTCAGGAGTCGAGAGAGGTAAGAATGGAATCGGTATCTTGGTGGATAGGAAACTCTGAGAGTCTGTGGTCGAAGTTAGACGAGTGAATGATAGATTGATAACTATTAAGTTGGTGGTTGGTGAGTACACCCTAAATGCCATTAGTGCCTATGCACCACATGCGAGCCTAGATGAGGAGGTTAAACAACGCTTCCGGGAGGGGAAAGATGAGATTGTGCGCCAGGTTCCGCCTGCGAGAAGCTATTCATAGGAGGGGATTTCAATGGTCATATTGGGGCGACTCAGGTGGTTATGTCGAGGTGCATGGAGGATTTGGTTTTGGGGAGAGGAATGGAGAAGGTACCATGATGTTGGACTTCGCTAAGGATTTCGGGTTGGTGATTGCGAACTCTAGATTTTCGAAGAGGAATGAGCATTTGGTTACTTTCCAGAATGCAGTAGCGAAGACTCAGATTGACTATCTCCTCCTCAGGAGGTGTGATAGCGGGTTGTGCAAGGACTGCAAGGTGATTCCGAGTGAGACACTCGCGACGCAACATAGACTCTTGGTGATAGACGTTGGTATTAGGTTTAAGAGGAGGAAACGGACTATTTAGGGAACACCGAGAATCAGGTGGGGAGCATTGACTAAGGATAAAGCCCAAGAGTTGGAGTGGTAATTGTCAGCTATGGATGCTTGGAGGAGCAGTAAGGATACAAACACTATGTGGTCAGCAACAACATACTGTATAAGGGCGTCTGTGAGAGAGGTATTAGGGGTCACGACCAGTGTCTCTGGTGGACATAAAGGAGACTGGTGGTGGAATAAAGTGATCCAGGGTAAAGTGGAAGCGAAGAAGGTAGCATACATGAAGTTAGTGGGGAACAGAGGTTAGGAGGAGAGGCGAGCGTACATGGAGAGATATAAGGTAGCTAGGAAAGAAGCTAAACTATCAGTCACGAAGGCTAAGACTGCGGTTTATGGTCATATGTATGGGGAACTAGGGGAAAAGGGCGGGGAGAAGAAGTTATTCCAGCTAGACAAGTTGTGAGAGAGGAAGAATCGGGATTTGGACCAAGTGAGATGCATCAAGGATGAAGATGGTAGGATACTGATGGAAGATGCCCAGATTAAGAGGATATGGCAGACTTACTTCCATAAACTTCTGAATGAAAAAGGGGATCGGAATATTGTGCTAGGCAAATTGGAAAATTCCCAGAGTCACCGTTATCACACCTCCTTTTTTACACACACCTACTCCGAAGGATAAATGTATAAGGGAGTTTTTCCATTTAAAGTGACATTATTCGAAATGGGATTATTTATTTATTTTTTAAAGAGTCGCCACTTGGGATAGGATTGGTTTTTGGTGTTCCAAGTCACCGGTTTAATTAAATCCCAAATCGAGGAAAATTGTTGACCTCCAAATTGGAGTCTGCGAACCAGAAATTCTGTTGACCCGAGGGAAGGTATTAGGCACCCTCGGATCCCATGGTTCTAGCACGGTCGTTTAAATTATTATAAATGGCTAAAAATCTAATTTTTTATACATGCTCCAACCTATAGTGTAATTTTATAATTATTTACCGTTTTTTATCAATTATTATTTTATTTAAGAAAGTGAACGTCGTTTAAGAACGTGTTTTTGGACCACGTCACATGAAATGCACCCGGATCCTCGACACATTCCTATTCAATATTTTTGGATTTGGATTTGGGTTGCATGAAATGCACACCCGTATTTAGGAAGGTAAAATTATTAAAAGCGCGCCTAAAAGAGTCTAGCGCGTTATTATCTTTTGGGAGGGTCGTGAAATTCGCTAAACGACCCTTCCTGATTTTCTAAATATTTTTAAACCTTTATGGAGGGCCCCGCAATTTTGCATTTTTATTGAGCGAGGCTCGTCTCATTTTATTTATTAAAAGGTCAATCTAAAGCAAACTAAAATTTTCTATTTTTTATTATTTGTCTCTAAGGGTTAATTAATTCACAAATATAAGTTCGAGCCCCGAATTCAAGTCTGAATTCAAACAAAAGGGAAGACCCTTCTAGCTCGAACCCGCTACCTAATTCGAAACCCAAATTTATATG
>MU734090.1:20157-37294 GCA_026770625.1 Nicotiana glauca | reverse complement strand
TTAGGAAGGTAAAATTATTAAAAGCGCGCCTAAAAGAGTCTAGCGCGTTATTATCTTTTGGGAGGGTCGTGAAATTCGCTAAACGACCCTTCCCGATTTTCTAAATATTTTTAAACCTTTATGGAGGGCCCCGCAATTTCGCATTTTTATTGAGCGAGGCTCGTCTCATTTTATTTAAAGGGTAAACCTAAGAGTGACTATATTTACTATATTTTTTTTTGCTTTTCGTCTCTAAAGGAAAAGAAAAAGTCCCTAACCAATTATTATTAGAATTCCAGTTTCAAGTTCAAGTCCGGGCCCAAATAAAAGGATGAACCTTTTAGCTTGGACCCGCTACCTAACTCAAAGTCCGAACGTCACATTACAACTAATGGATCAGTTGTTTATTCCTTACAAATGGTCCTAAAAGCCTACCCGTTCGTTCAGGCAGAATGACTTCCGAAACTGGGCCTGGAATTGGGCCCCATTCCAAAACCGGCCGGCTGCTTAATGGAATGGAGGATCGAATCCCAGGAGCAGCACATCATTTTTGAAACCACGTCAAATATCAAGGGAAGCAGTGGAAGCAGGGAAAAGAAAATCATGTTAGACTCATATTATTTTTCGATTTTGGATGCACAACCCCAGACCAACTTTATCAATTTAGAAACGCACCTCAACAACCAAACATTTGAAATCAGTAAATTGAATCCAAGCTAAATGCTTCAGTGAGCTAACACACTATTATACTCTGACAAACGAAGCACGGTTTGCCAATTCTACCAAAAACCAATCCAGAATTAATTTAGACACTATTAAAGGTGACAAATCAACCCAGAATTGATAACTACCTGTGGAACTTAACAATTGCAACAAACAAAACTGTTTCGACTTTTCAATCCTATTTTTGTAATCCATACTGTATTACACTAAAGTATTTTTTAATAATAGTTATTCTAAAGCTAAAATTAACAACAAGGATGAATCAATTCAACACAAATCAGCACAGTACGATGTTAGCCAAAAAAGTTGAATAATAAATGCCACACATACGAATTACAGTCCAAAATCAATTTAATTGCTGAAGAGAATATCCCGAAACACAAGCAAATCAACAGAATAACCAAGCCAATTCAAACTTCAATTCTTCATATTAATTCATATTTAGTGTTCCAGCTTACAAATGTGCAGAGTTACAGCATGTACCTGAAGTAGAATGAGAAATGGAGATGAAGTCAATAACAGGTAAGCTTAGCAATAGCGAGCACAGCTTTAGCAAAACGAACAACAGCCCAGACGCACGCTTAGCAACCTCAGGAAGTTTGAAACCCAATGACACCAGAAAATCAACACAAATAGGTTGAAGGAACTCAAAAACCTAGAGATCAAGTTTAGAATTTCCAGGGGTCCAACCACAACCAAAACTGACTCAAACAATGCCTATCAAGTTCGAAACTAAGCCTTAAAACCCAGAAAAACCTTCAGGGATTCAGCTCACAAGTTATGATGAGCAAAATGACAGCTATACGTGAAATTAACCAGAATGTAAAGAGTGTTTTTTGGGAGGAGTTTTTGGGGCTCCAAACTTTGGAATCTTCAGGGGTGTGTAACTTGTTAGTCAAGGCACTAGGACTGCCCTTTATAGGCAAAGAAAGGGGGCAGAATGTTCTGGAAGCATTTACCCATTTTCCCCTCTTTTTATTTTCAGAAATTGCATATTAATCCTAAAGTTTTTACTTGTTTCTCAAGTTACTGCATTAAAATGCAGGGAACTTATACTAAAGTCCCCTTCTAGAAGGCCCTAGGGTATTCTTTTAGTTATGAAATTCCTATGCTACCCTTTCTTTAGTTTTAAAATTACTGATCCTTAACAAGTTGGGCCATTTTCAATGCCTAAACTACCCTTGAATTCCCCCAAAATTACTAACTTTAGTATGAATTATAACCCCCAAAACCTTTTTACCTTAGTTAACAATTGACTATGGTTAATTAAGGGTGACTTATTCAGCTATATCCAATTAACCTAACTTAAACATCGAACTAATCAATACCAATTAACACTATCATTGAATTAATAGTTAACAAACAAACTCATGAACTTAAATCAATCCAAGTTAGCTCCAGAAGAACAAAACAGACCAAAATCAATATGAACAAACCAAAATCTTATTTAAACAGATTAAAAGAAATTTAAGCTTTTATACTACTGGACTAAACAAACCTCTAACAAATGTATTAAACTAATTACTGGAACTGGATCAAATTCAAATCAACTCATATAAACAAAACAAAGGAGAAACCTAATTAAACTAACGATTAATTGCCGACTTGTTTAAACTATTAACAGAGATTCAGCAAAAGAAAAGAAATCAGAATCGAACTAAAAGAAACAAGCATGAATATTAACGCACTACTAACTAACAATGAAAACATGGATTATACTAACAAAGATCACAACTAAAGAGGACGGATAAAAAAAACTAGAGAAGAAACTCACTCAGACTCCACACGGATTAACCCATCGAAATTGAATTCCGATTAACGTTACTTGTCTATTTTAGCCAAAAGACAGGTAACGTTAACAGAAATCAATTAACTTCGAAGCTCCTTAAAACAAGCCCGAGCTGACCAACCCTAGATCCAATATTTGCTGAGCTTCAGAGAGATTCGAGGGATTTCACCCAGGGATTCAAGATGAGGAAGGTCAGGGGATTATCAGGTATCGATTTGGGCTTGTTTGGGTGAATTTGTGTTTTGGCCGGAACTTTCAAACACATATTCGAAACGATTGGGTCTGATTCGAGGAAAGCCACTACCATGGATGGAAAGAGGAGAGTGAGGAGGACAAGGGGTGTAAATTTGGTGTGGTTTAGCATCGGTGCCGCCACCGGCGGTCTGGGGGTTTCAGGGTGGCGCGGCTAGGGTTTGTGAGGGGTGAGGAGGACGATGAGAAATAGGGTGGGGGGGGGACGTTCGGACAGTCTTATACCTTTAACCTAGGACGATCTCGACCACCAGATCAAGAAGCAACGGTTGAGATTATTTGCTGAGACGACGTCGTTTTTGGGGTCCGGAACTGGACTAGGCGGGGATGGATTTTTGGTCCGGGATTGGGGAATTGTATTTGGGCCAAGGATCGTTTATGCTTGGGCCTGGGCGAAAATTGGCCCAAATTTGGCCAATAAAATAGCCCTCTTTCTTTTAATCTTCTTTTTTATTCACTTTATTTTCTTTTTGTAATCATTTTCATTTTAGCCCTCTTTCTTTTAATCTTCTTTTTTATTCACTTTATTTTCTTTTTATATATTTTTTTTGTATTTTTTATTTTGTATTTTTTTCTAATTTTATAAAAATATAAAAATTAAAACAAAGACCTAATATAATTCAAAATTAAACTATTTAACTCCTAAAAATTATTTAAAATTTTATTTCAAGATAAATGCAAGAATTAACAATTAAAAATGTAAAGAAACTATTTTTTTGTGATTTTCTTTAAATTTTGTTCTAAAACAACTTAATACCTAATTAATACTAAAATTGTGAAATTACATCCTAGATTCAAATGCATATTATTATTTTTTTTGTATTTTATATGAATTAACATGCACAAATAAAATGCAACAATTATAAAAAATTGACACAACAATTCACAAAAATTATAAAAAATAAAGAAAACAATTTTGTTTGAATTTTTGGGAATAGTTCATATATAGGGCAAAAATCACGTGCTCATAACCGTGACTTCGGGCACTGCAGACGCATCAAGGCTGAGGAGGTTGTGGGGGCTATGGGTTGATGAGTAGGGGTAGAGCAACCGGACCAGACGAGATTCCGGTGTAATTTTGGAAGTGTGTAGGGAGAGTGTCACACCTCATTTTTTCACTACACCCCCAGAAATGGTATAATAAAGGGAGTTTTTCCAATTAAAGGATAATTGAAATAGGATTATATTATTAAAAGATTCAGAGTCGCCACTTAGGAGATTTATGGTGTCCCAAGTCACCGGTTTAAAATCCCAAATCGAGGAAAAGAATGATTCTATTTTAACAGTCCGCAAACCAAAAATCCGGATAAGGAATTATGTTAACCCGTGAGAAGGTGTTAGGCATTCCTGAGTTCCGTAGTTCTATCACGGTCGCTCAATTGTTATATTCGGCTTAATTATCTGAATTTTAAACATTTTTGAACCTATGCGCCTTTTTATCTTTTAACCGCTTTTGTTCATTTTTTTAAAGAAAATTTAACGTCATCTAAAATATGTCTTTGGATCACGTCACATGAAATGCACTCGTAATCCGAAACACATTTTTATTAAACGTGATAAGGATTTGGATTTGGGTTACATAAAATGCACACCCGAGTTTAGAAAAGTAATATTTATTAAAGTACGCGCCTAAAGCAACTACGTGTTTTAGCTTTGCGAGGGCCATGAAAATTTGCTAAATGGTGTGCCTCGAATTTAAAGACCAATACAAGATTAATTAAACTGAGGGCCATGCCGTTATCCTTTTAGCTTGGCATGGCACACCTTAATTACTCTAATTAATAGAGTATTTGAACTAAACTCGGAGGGCCATAAACTACTTGTGCTATGATACGACATGCCTCCAATATTAAAGAAAACAATAATTTAATTTAAAGAACTAACTAGTTGTAACTATTCAAATATTAATGGACAAAGGTTCTTCTGCGGACCAAACCAAGAGGCTACCTTTTAATAAGTAAAAGAGGCTAATGGCGTGGAATTAAAATTTGGGCTTAGCGTGAGGCCTGAGAGCATGTATTGCCCTTTTAAATTACAAATGCCCATCATCCAAGCTAAAGCCCACGAAGGAGCCCAAACCGAAGTGAGACCCGTTTCACCTTGTAATGGGGTCCTTGGTTCGAGCCCCCACATCAACACAAGGGGCCATTTTTTGCATCCAATTCTACAACCCAGTCACTACTTACAATTTAACTAGACCACATGAAAACAAAACTGAACTTAGTTCTTCATGGTTTTGGATTACTAACTGAACATTACAACTCAAGAATCTCAATTGCATATACTCATAATCAAACCAAAATGAATTAACCCTATTATTGAAACACTGTGTATCATTTCCCCTTAATCACAATTATAACCCAGAAATTCAACAATACATTCACTTAAATCAGTATATGAATCCCTGACCAATTTAACATGCTTAACGTATTATCAAAATTTTACAGAACTTATTCAAATAACCAGACCTCAATAAATTTCACAATCATTGAAATATCTAAGTATGCACATATACCTGAACTTCAGTCCATCTAACAGATTGTCTCAAGTTTTACATATAACTCTAAATCAAATTTAGAAAGCTGAAACTTAACTACTTAAAACAGAAGTCAGCTGAGCAACACAAAATACTTAACAGAAAAGAAAACTTCACAAAGCACATGATTAAATTAAAATAAGAACAACTCCAGTCTTGTTTTAAAATTCTTATTCTCATTTTTTCATTTCTTCAACTCAACACTTCACTCAAACAAGTAAATTTTCAGGAATCATGTACCTGGAATTTGAAAAGCAACACAGAAAAAATGGAGGATCAACAATAGAACAGTAGCAGGAACAGTGTTCAACCAGTTTTGAACCCATAAAATGAAGTAAACAGCCCAGAAAAACAGTTTCAATCCAAGCAAATGAACCAGAAGACCTTGACCTGGCTTGATTTTAACTCATTTCCACTATCAGCTACGCAAAAATTAGTTCATTCTAGGAGAAAACTCAGAAATCCTCTACAAAATTCAATGAAACAATATTCTTTTTAGAGTTTGTAGTATTTCAGAGTTGTTTTCTTAACTCTCTCAAGCTCTATCTGTTTTCTTCTCACACTCTCCAGTTTTTCAGACTCTGTGTTATCTCTCCCAATTCTTAAAATTCTAGACTCTCTGTGTGTTTTTCAGTATTTCAGGATCTTCCTTAAACTCTCAGAGTATTCTTGTCTATTTTTTTCAGGGTTTTCCTTTATATCTCTGAATGTTGTTGTTGCCCCTTTTCTTGTTAATATGATTTTTAGCCTTCAAAAAGGTATTCAACTCAGTGCACTCACCACTATCAACTTATCTTTTCAATTTTTAATTATCCATTAACCTAGTGCTGTTATCTAAATTCAGTAGTGCACCACTTAACATTGTTAGCAACCCTTATTTCAATTATTGAGGGTCCAATTTTCCAAACTACCCCCTAAATCCCCTATGAATTAACTGTTGGACCTCAAATGGGTCAGGCAGAATCTGGGTCCAGTTGACCCAAATTAATGGGTCCAAATAAGCCCAATTCAAATCCAATCCGGGCTATTCAACCAAAATCTAATCAGGGATTCTCAAATTCTAAAGATTAACCTAATTCAAGTCCAGTATTTTCTAATAAAATCATAAAACAAGCAACATTTAAGAGGTTCTAAATTTAGAACTATTCCTAAGATTGACTAACAACATTCACAAAATAGGAACTAAAATCAAACGGACAATTAACAATTCCAACTAAAACCTAGTTCATATCTTAACTAAGTTGTTCAGAGAGAAAGAAAAGAAGAAGAAAAAATGAAATAGCAGAACTCACCTAACAATCTCGAACTCGAGACTGACCCTCCGATTTGAACCGCAAAATAGTGCCAATCCCTTGTTCTTTGTCAAGAACAAGGGAGGGACGCTATTTCGTGATAAAAATCAGCCCCAAAGCCTTTGAATAACAGAGTCAAAATGGTCATGTACAGGTTCAAGTTTGAGCTCTAAAATCTTGAACCTCTGATTCAATATTCGAGGAGTTTGAGGGGTATTCGAGGGTAAAGGGCTACAGATTTGAAAAGAAAGGAGTGAGGTGATTTTTTGGTGTTAATTTGGTGGTGGTTTGAGGGCGGCGCCGCCACTGGAAGAAGGTGGGAAAGGGTGGCAGCTATTATGGTTCCAGGTTTTCGATCTAACATTCGAGAAGGTCGGGCAACATTCGAGGGAAACTGAATGGGGATTTGGAATGGGGAGGGTGAGAGGAGTTTATGGTGTAAATTTGGTAGCTATTGGTGGTTGACCACCACCGTAGGTGATTTTCGGTGGGCGGTCAACGGCGATGTGAGGGCTGGTCTCTAAAGAGACGAGAGATGAAGGGGGGGGGGGGTTCTGAGAGGGGTAAGGGTGTGTTGGGTATATTAAAATTATCGATTCAATTGCAGCCGTTGGATGATTGGAATCCAACGACTCTAATTGAATTGATAATAAAATGGGGTCTTTTGATTAAAAAGGGTCGGACCGGTTCAGGAGTCGGGTCGGGGTCGGGTTGGTATTAGGTGAAGGCTTTGGGACCGTCCGATCAAATTAATTCAAAGGTCCAGATTGAGACGCCTGAAATGACGTCGTTTGTTTGAGGCTGGAGACGGATCAGATTTTGGCGGGTTCTGGGCCGGTTCGGCATGGGTTTGGCCGGGTTATGGGTGTATTGGGTTTGGGCTGAGGATTTTTTGGCCGAAATCTAATTTCCTCTCTTCTATTAATTCCTTTTCCTTTTCTTTTCTTCTTTTTTTTTTCAAAAATTATAACTAAAACCTAAAAAATTATAAAACTCAAGTTAACTTGAAAAATACTAATTAACTCTAAATAATAATTATCACACATAATTAAATATCAAATTAAAGGAAAAACTACCAAAGTTTAAAATTAAAATTAAAGGTGCAAAAATTAACTGTTTTTGTGATTTTTCCAATTCTTATAAAATAACTAATTTACTACTTAATCCAAAAATACAAAGTTGAATCCTAAATGCAAATGCAACATATTTTTGTATTTTTTATTAATTAAATAAAATAAATAATGCACAGACAAATGCAAACAATTGAGAGAAAATGCCACAAAACCCACGAAATTGCAAACAAAATGGAAAAAAATTATTTTGTTTTGAATTTGTGGGAGTAATTCTTATATGGCAAAGATCACGTGCTCATAGAGAGCAGGTTTGGAGTGGTTGACTGGGTTCTTTAATGTTATTTTTGGAGTGCTGGCAGAGTATGGTCTTTCCATTGTATAAGGACAAAGGTGATATCCAAAGTTGTAACAATTATAAGGGTATCACATTACTGAGTCATACCATGAAAGTTTGGTAGATGGTCGTTAAAGCGAGGGTGAGGATGACAGTGTCTGTATCCGACAACCAGTTTGGGTTCATGCCGGGTCGTTCTACCACAGAAGCTATACACCTTGTTAGGAGGTTGGTGGAACTGTACAAAGAGAGAAAGAAGGATCTGCACATGGTATTTATTGGCCTAGAGAAAGCGTATGACAAGGTTCCAAGAGAGGTTCTCTGGAGATGCTTGGAGACAAAAGGTGTGTCGGTTCCTTATATTATGGTGATTAAGGACATGTGTGATGGGGCTAAGACTCGGGTTAGGACAGTAAGAGGCAACTCGGAGCATTTTTCGGTTGAAATGGGGTTATACCAAGGCTCTGCGCTCACCCCGTTCTTATTCGCCCTGCTGATGGATGAATTAACAAACCATATTCAAGGGGAGGTGCCATGGTGAATGCTATTTGTCGATGATATAGTTATGATTCATTAGTCACGAGCCGGTGTTAACGAGAGACTAGAATTTTGGAGACAGACTCTTGAGTCTAAAAGTTTCAAGCTGAGCAGAACAAAGACGGAATACCTGGAGTGTAAGTTTAGCACTGAGCCGGGGGAAGTGGGCGTGGATGTGAGGCTTGAATCATAGGTTACCCCTAGTAGAGGCAGCTTTAAGTACCTTGGGACGGTTATCCACGGGGGAGGGGAGATCGATGAGGATGTCACACACCGTATTGGGGTAGGTTGGACGAAGTAGAGGTTAGCATCCAGAGTTTTGTGTGACAAGAGAGTGCCAACGATACTCAAAGGTAAGTTCTATAAAGCGGTGGTTAGACCGGCCATGATGTATGGGGATGAGTGTTGGCCTGTTAAGAACTCACATATCCAAAAGATGAAAGTAGCAGAAATGAGGATGTTGAGGTGAATGTGCGGGTACATTAGGATGGATAAGATTAGAAATGATGATATCTGGGAGAAGGTGGGTGCACGTGGCTCCCATTGATGACAAGATGCGGGAAGTGAGGCTCAGATGGTTCACACATGTATAGAGGAGAAGCCCAGATGCTCCAGTAAGGAAGTGTGAGCGACTGGTTGTGGAGGGCACGAGAAGAGGTAGAGGGCGACCTAAGAAGTATTGGAGAGAAGTGATCAGGCAGGATATGGCGAGGCTTCAGATTTTCGAGGACATGACACTTGATAGGAAGTTGTGGAGGTCGAGTATTACGATTATAGACTAGGAGGTAGTTGAGTCTTGCGTTACCTTGTACTATTGTGATCTTAGTCTGGTAGGGTTTTTGTCTAAGATAGCTAGGTGCATTGTCGTGTCTTACTATTTTTTCTTTTCGGTGAAAGACCTATTTACTAGCCATCATTTTTGTTTTTGTTTTGCATTTTTCCTTCTGTATTTTATGTTCCTATTTTTCCTATGATCTCTGTGGTGAAACTAACATTCTCCCCTTTTTGTTTTTCTTCTTATCTTGAGCCGAGGGTCTTCCAGTAATAGCCTCCCTACTCCTTCGGGGTAGAGGTAAGGTCTGCGTATATACTACCCTCCCCAGACCTTACTTGTGAGATTTTACTGGGTTGTTATTGTTGTTGTTATTGTTGTTGTCTAGGATTAACAGTATCAATAGGGCGAGACTGCAATTCCCTAATAGAGTAAACAATGTAAATCATGATCACAATAACAGTAACAGCAACAGATTTAACAATCAACGGTCCACGACCTCGTTTAACTCGGTCAAGGGTCATGATTATTAGTTTCTTCAAAGGGGTTTTGAAGAGAAATAACAAAATCAGTAACATTTCTAAGAATGCCACCATAAACAGAAGTTGTACTTGTGCTAATAATTTTTTGATATTAGTACCAAATTAACTGCTCTTTTTTGGAAGGGGGAGGGGGGGAGAACTGAAATTCAACAAAGTTTCCTCTTTCTTCTACTGGGTAAGGAGAGTGGAAAGAGAAAGTTGCTATTTTAATCTTAATTTTCGAAGTCCAATGCCTTAAATTACCCTAATTGGGGTAGGATCATAACACTGCTATAAACAGATAGATCTCATATTCATCCAAAAAATAAAAATAGAGAGATCTTATTGCAATTAGCCAAAAGACTTTTATGAACTAAAGATTGGCGCAAGTGTTAGTTTGAAGAAGACCCTCTACTGAGGATAGATGTACACATATGTATATTTAGGACCTGTTTGGCCATGAGTTTTGTCAAAATAAATTTAGGATTTATTTTTAAAACTCATGTTTGGCCATAAACGTTACCCATATTTTGGCAAAATTTCAAATCCCAAACCCCAAATCCCAAAGTCACCCCAATTGATGATTTTGGGCCAAAATTCCAAAATTTGGAAATTATATACACGTTTTTCCAAACACATTTTCATCTTCAAACCAAACTTCACCCAAATTAGATTTTTCAAAATAAATTTGGGATCTATGGCCAAACGCTGGCTTAATGTTGCCACATATACTAATGACTTAAGAGTCATTCAATTGAAAGGGAGGGGCTGCCACATGGGGTGGGGGTGGGATTTTAATCATTATCCAAATTATTAGTTAATTAGATAATGTTCCATTACCCGGTAATTAACCAATTATACGTATAATTAAGAATTATCTTAAATTACTTAAAATTCTATTTATTTTTAATACACTTTATACACCGTACTATTACAGTCATGTGGTAACATGTAAAATAAATTCATACACTATTATTTCATTAAAATATTCATGTAAAAATACATGTATTTTCTCAACTTCTAATTTTTCTAATCTCATATAAAGAGTACAAATTTTCATACACTTAATTCTTAAAATGGAAAAAAAGGATAACCTTCTTCTCTTGTGAAAAATAACAATTCATATCTTTACAATAAAGAAAATCTCATAAACTTTTCTCATATTATTTGTGTAGTTTAAAACATATTCGAAAGTAGTAATATTAATAACTATACTAAAATATTCCACTCAAAATACCATATATATATATATATATATATATATATATATATATATATATATATATATATATATATATATATATATATAATGCTATCAAGATTGTTAAACTTACGGGGTGTAACATCCTCCCCTCCTTTAGAAAGTTCATCCTCGAATGTTTATTCTTAGAGATTTGCAAATTTTTTCACTAGGGTCACTTTTGTAAATTAAACTAAAACCCAAACTATATCTGAAGTCTCGACTATTCACAATCTTTTGTACTTGAGTATCTCGTATCTTTTTTACCTTTACCTTACTTACCTTTAAACCTCGCATCGTATCTTCTGTTTCTTTCATAACCTCCCCTTCACAATATGCCTTAAAGCGCTACTGTGATACCTACACCTCGTGTGCATACAAAATCTAGTGAAAGATTCATACTGACTTCATACGACTCAACTCTATGGCACGATCTGGAAACAAAAGAAGGGTAACATTTCCTAAATGTCCTATAGCTTCTCAATTATAAATAAGGCATGCACCACACCCATAATTGTATATATGTATGTATATATATGATCGTATGGGATGCACTATGCCCTCGGAGGCTTGATGATGTTCTGTATGACCAGATGGCGTTATATAATCGTACATATATATGTATATATATGTATATGGGATAAGGGAAAAGGTTACAACGTTATATACGCACCACCACCTGATCAACTGGTACACGTTGATGATTTTTTCCATAGTGGCTGAGATGATATGATGAATTATGTACGTACAGACCTATGCATTACATGATATTTACACGCATATGCATGACATTATAAATATTTCATGATTTACGGAGCTATCCAGACTTACAAGTATAGATAATCAGTTTGACGTGCCCTCATAGTAGACGAGGTTAGCATTCAAAGAAGGATCGGTAAGTCTCCATCTCATTCGAAGTACGGCCAAGTCTATGAGTCATCATGTTAGAGTTTTGCTACAAACTTATGGGTAGGCCGATACCTTGTTGTTGATACCCAATTTTTTACTATATATTTTTATACTCAAATACTTTCAAAATGGAATATGTATGCATATATAAGCATGCCCAAAAGTTCTGGTATTTTTCCCAATTTTTTTAGATTTTTTAAAAGTCAATTCATTGTCTATTTTAATAGTATAAAATCCAAAATTATTCCCAAAATTATCATTTTTTGGTGAATAGCGTATTTCATTCTCATATTTACAACAAAATATAATTAATATGATTTTTGCATATTTTTTACAAATTTATTTGGAATTTCTAAAGCTAAATTGCATGAAATTGCAATAGCCTATTTTACAATTAACCGCATTTTATAATTATAAAATAATTTATGGTATTTTTAGATTAATATTTATATATTATTAATTAGTTCTGTATTTTCAATTTGTTTTTCAAATCATTTCAACTATTTCTATAAAATAAAAAGGGGAAAAGTGGCTATTTAAATGCTAGCCAAAATTTATTGCAAACATAGCCCAATTGAACCACAATTTTAACCCCATTTCAGACAACCCATATTCCAATTAACCTAACCCAATTTCAATTAAGACCCGATCCATGCCTAATTCATTAACCCGATCCAGCTTTGATCTGATCTGAGCTGTTGATCAAATGAGATCAACGACCCAAATTATCTTTCCTAAATTAAATCTAACGACCACTAATTGACCCCTCATTTCTCATAGAGACTGGGCTCTCTCTTGGTCTCTTCGTCTCCTCCTTCTCTCTAGAACCTTCTGGTTCTTCTCTGATCATCTTCATTGCCTCTCCGGCCATCTCCATCCTCACTTCTCTCGAGCACCAGTCACCACGGAGCCTTGTCTCGTTGATCTTCTCTAAGTTTTGAGGCTCCAGGTATTTCCAACATGCGAGATGGTCACTGGAAGCCTTTCTTGGCTTATCTCCGGCCTCCTCTCCGATGGTTTTCAGTCCGATGGTACTATGTACGCCATTATTAACTAGTTTTAAATATTAATTAAAAAATGCTGGGATTAGTTTTATAAACATATCATAAATTACAAGATAGGCTATAAGTGCAATTATATGCAATTTAGCTTTAAAATACCAAACATATTTGTAAAAAAAATATGCAAAAATTAATTTAATTATATTTAGGTTTAAATGTGAAAATAAAATAAATTATTCACCAAAAATGATAATTTTGGGAATAATTATTGGATTTTATTGTGTAAAATAGGCAATAAATTGGTTTAAAGAATTATTAAAAACGCCAAAACTCTTGGATGTGCTTATGTATGCACCAATATGCCATTTTGGAAATATTTGGGTATAAAAAATACTTAGAAAAAAATTGGGTATCAACAGCTGCCCCTCTTTACCCGGGAAGGATGAAAGAGTTGTCGGGTAAAGATGTGATGGCCAATTTTGATCGGAAGCGGTGGTTTGAAAAGAGTTTGACCGAGATCCGATTTATGAGCTGCCTACATATCCCTGGTTTTATATGCCGATGGATATTTGAAAGGACGGACATGACGCTTGGGGGAAGCAAGACGTGTTTTGAAGCTGATCTGCTGCGAGAACCGGAACGAGGTCGCTCCTATTGAGACGGCCGTTGCTAGGCGGTATACCTTCAAGTGAGAAATATAGGCGTATATTGTGCGTAAACTTAAACATGATGCAAGTTCCCGTTGGACCATGAATGCTGCTCTTGGACGGTTAGGATGACGTCCTCGGACTATGATGTCCTGGGCCATGAAGCACGAAATTAAAGGATTCGCAAGCTATGAAATGATGTTCTCGGGCTATGATAATGGTGCCTCCGAACCATGATGCCTTTGAATAATGATGTGCAAGATATAAAGTGGGGTCCTCGGGCCATGGCATGGTGTTCTCGGGCTATGAAGATGATGCCTTCGAATGATGATGCCTTTGGACAGTTTGGCGATATTTCAGCCCATGAAATGCAAGATTAGGCGGTATTTCAGCGGATGTAAAAGCGTAAATGGCAATATTTCAGCCGATGGAAATTTAAATAAAACAGGCGATGTTCCAGCCGATGGAGAATTTAAATAATAGTCTAGCGATATTTCAGCCGATGCAAAAAGTGTAAATGGTGATATTTCAACCGATAGAGAATTTAAGTAAAGTTTGGCGATGTTTCAGCAGACGCAAAAGAATGTAAATGGCGATTTTTTAGCCGACCGAAAACATAGGTATAGATGATGGTGGAGATTTAAATATGAACTGGCGATCTTTCAGCCGATATAGAATTTAAATAAAGTTTGGCGATATTTCAGCCGATGTAAAAGAATGTAAATGGAGATATTTCAGTCGATTGCAGGACGTAAGTAAAAGTGGCGATATTTCAGCCATGCAAGATGTAGGTAAAGGTGGCGATATTTCAGCCATGCAAGAAAGATAAGGTGGCGATATTTCAGCCATGCAGGTGGAGGTAGAGCTCAACCTCGGAAGGCAAAAAAGTAGCCTTATGCAGATAATGCAGGATGGAGACAACGCTTAGTCTCGGAAGGCAGAAAGGTAGCCTTATGCAGTGCAGAAAATGCAGATGGAGACAACGCTTAGTCTCGGAAGGCAGAAAGGTAGCCTTATGAAATTCAGATAATGCAGATGGAGACAACGCTTAGTCTCGAAAGGCAGAAAGGTAGCCTTATGCAAGGTAGGATAATGAAGATGGAGACAACGCTTAGTCTCGAAAGGCAGAAAGGTAGCCTTATGCAATGCAGGATGATACAGATGGAGACAACGCTTAGTCTCAGAATGCAGAAAGGTAGCCTTATGCAATTCAGATAATGCAGATGGAGATAACGCTTAGTCTCGAAAGGCAGAAAAGTAGCCTTATGTAATGCAGGAAGTGCCAATAGTAATAAAAGATTCTTAGCTAATTGTTGGAAACTGATTGTGATATTGCGGCTGCTAGGGGATATTGCGTGCGGATAGCAAATGCGAACGCGCAATATGTTGTGACTTGGGTGCCTGCATCCTAAGAAAAATTGTGAGTTTTGTAAAAGAGAAAGGTTAGTTCGTTTTCCCGTGGCTTCTGGCATTACGCATCATTTAGGGTAGCGTTGCTAAACAACAACTACCATAGTTATGCATGATTTAACAAATATAATATAAGTAGAAAATAGTTTTGTTTAGATGAACCAACGACTACAACGTGGTTCAAAACACTGCAACCTCTCTTGCTCCGGAATTTTGAGGGTCCTCCGCAAAATTCTGCCCCAGTTTACTGGACTGGCACTTCTGACGGCTGCTTGAACAAATGCAAGATCGACTTCGGAATTTTGAGGGTCTTCCTCAAAATTCTGTCCCATTTTACTGAGGTGACATCTTTGGCGATGAGCGGCTAAAGACCATCTTCGGAATTTTGAGGGTCCTCCTCAAAATTCTGCCCCAGTTCAGATGATAGGGGGAAAATGAATTTTTTGTTAAATTGTGATCGAACCCATAGGGCTGCCTACGTATCCCCTCTTAAACGGGAATCAGGTCAGGCGTAGTTCAAATTACATCATAGAGAAATCATAAGTGATTACACATAGTATCGTTTCACTGCATCTGAATTAATTGGCTTTGGCCAGACTTCTCCATCCATTTCTGCAAGGATAAGGGCTCCTCCATTTAGAACTCGGTGAACCATGTACGGACCTTGCCAGTTGGGAGAGAATTTCCCCTTGGCTTCATCTTGATGCAGGAATATTTTCTTCAACACCAGCTGCCCCGGTGTAAACTTCCTTGGCTTAACTCTCTTGTTGAAGGCTCTGAACATTTTGTTCTGATACAACTGACCGTGGCAAACTGCATTCATCCTTTTTCCATCTATAAGGGCTAATTGCTCGTAGCGACCTTTTACCCATTCTGCGTCGTCCAACTCTGTTTCTTGTATGATCCTCAAGGAAGGAATTTCTACCTCGGCGGGAATGACTGCCTCTGTACCATACACTAGCATGTATGGAGTTGCCCCGGTTGATGTGCGGACAGTGGTGCGGTATACCAGTAAAGCAAATGCTAACTTCTCATGCCATTGTTTGTGACTTTCGACCATCTTCCTTAATATCTTATTGATATTCTTGTTGTCTGCTTCTACAGCTCCATTCATCTGAGGCCTGTAGGCTGTAGAGTTCTTGTGTTTGATCTTGAATGACTCACACATTGTTCCCATTAAATCGCTGTTGATATTAGAACCATTATCAGTGATGATTGATTCCGGGATCCCGAATCGGCAAACAATACGATCACGGACGAAGTCTGCCACAACTTTCTTAGTCACTGCTTTGTATGATGCTACTTCAACCCATTTAGTAAAGTAATCAATTGCCACCAGGATAAATCTGTGCCAGTTTGATGCGGCAGGCTCGATAGGTCCAATGACATCCATTCCCCAGGCGACGAATGGCCACGGTGAGCTTATTACAGTAAGCTTGTTTGGAGGCACCTTTATCATATCTGTATGTATCTAACGGTGATGGCACTTGCGAACATACTGGATACAGTTAGTTTCCATAGTCATCCAAAAATACCTTACTCGGAGTATCTTCTTTACTAAGACAAAACCATTCATGTGCGGCCCGCAGGTCCCTGCGTGCACTTCGTCCAATAGTTTGGTTGCTTCTTTTGCTTCGGCACATCTTAACAAACCCAAATTGGGAGTTCTCCTATACAGGATTCCCCCGCTGTGAAAGAAAATGTTGGATAATCTTCGAAGTGTGCGTTTCTGAGTGGCGTTGGCAAGTTCTGGATATTCCCCTGTTGTTAAGTACCTTTTGATGTTGTGGAACCATGGTTTTCAATCTGCTTCTTCCTCAACGTGAGCACAATAAGCCGGCTGATCATAAATCCTTACTGGGATGGGATCAATGAAGTTCGTATCTGGATGCTGGATCATGGATGATAAAGTGGCTAGTGCGTCAGCGAACTCATTTTGGACCCTGGGGACATGCTGAAATTCCGTCTTTGTGAATATTTTCCTTAACTCCTGTATGTGATGCAAATAGGGAAGTATTTTGGAGTTTTTGGTTGCCCATTCTTCTCGGACTTGATGTATGAGCAGGTCTGAGTCCCCGATCACTGGCAACTCCTGAATGTTCATGTCAATGGCCATCTTGAG
>MU734090.1:2868-19061 GCA_026770625.1 Nicotiana glauca | reverse complement strand
GGGCATGGGCTTCTGGAAAATATACTTCAGCGGGTCCATCCTGGATATGAGATAAGTAGTGTAGGCACAGAAATAATGCCTCAACTTCTGAGCCACCCAAGTCAAAGCACAGCAGGTGCAATCTAATAGAGAATACCGGACCTCGTACGGGGTGAACTTCTTGCTAAGATACTAGATGGCTTGCTCCTTTCTTCCCGTTTCATCATGTTATCCCAGAACACAACCGAATGCTCCATCCAATACCGCAAGGTAAAGTAGTAGAGGTCTTCCTGGCTCGGGAGGAACCAAGACTGGCGGCGTTGACAGGTATTCCTTAATTCTATCAAAGGCCTTCTGACAATTATCGGTCCATCTAGTAGCAGCGTCTTTCTTTAGCATTTTAAAGATGGGTTCACAAATGACTGTGGACTGAGCTATGAACCGGCTGATATAGTTGAGTCTCCCCAGGAAACTCATCACGTCCTTCTTGTTCTTTAGCGGTGGAAATTCTTGAATGGCTTTAACCTTTGATGGGTCCAATTCTATCCCTCGACGACTCACGACGAAACCCAGTATTTTTTCGGCAGGAACCCCGAATGCACACTTGGCGGGATTTAGTTTTAGGTTATACCTTCTCGGTCTGTTGAAGAACTTTCTCAGGTCTTCCATATGATCAGTGTCTTTCTTGGATTTGACGATGACATCGTCCACATATACCTCGATCTCCTTGTGTATAATGTCGTGAAAGATAGTAGTCATGGCTCTCATGTATGTGGTGCTAGCATTATTGAACCCGAACGACATCATTTTGTAACAATACATTCCCACGGCGTGATGAAAGCTATTTTCTCTGCATCTTCCTCATCCATCCATATCTGATGATACCCGGCAAAACAATCAAGAAAAGACTGCAACTCATACTTGGCACAGTTGTCGATAAGAATGTGTATGTTTGGTAAGGGGAAGTCATCTTTGGGACTAGCCCGGTTGAGATCCCGGTAGTCAACACAGACTCTAACCTTACCGTCCTTTTTTGGTACCGGCACGATGTTGGCTAACCATGTTGGATACTCTACCACTCTGAGAACCTTGGCTTTGACTTTCTTAGTAACCTCTTCTTTGATTTTCAAACTCATGTCGGGCTTGAATTTCCTGAGCTTCTGTTTTACCGGCGGACAGGTTGGATCTGCTGGCAGTTTGTGACATACAATGGACGTGCTGAGACCAGTCATATCATCATACGACCAGGCAAATATGTCCTCATATTCTTTTAAAAATTTCGTATACTCTTCCTTTTCTGATAGCGACAAGTGAACACTGATGCGAGTTTCTTTGACATTTTATGTATTTCCCAGATTAATTACCTCATTTTCTTCCAAGTTGGACTTGGGTCTATTCTCAAAATTCTCAACCTCTCTAATGACCTCTTCTGGTACTTTATCTTCTTCTGAGTCTATGTCCTTTTGTTGCGTTGTCTCGTTGCAAGTCACAGTTGTTGGTTCAGCGTCAAGATAAGTAATAGTAATGATGTATAAAATAGAGTAAATGACAGAGAATATAATAAGAGCGAGATATATGATAAACTGAAATGCTTTGATTAAATTCGAAATTGTTTGAAACATCGGAGCTCTTTTCGAAATTAAAGACAATGCGAAAGGAAAATCAACTAGTAAAGTAAACTAAAAATGTGATGCATGCTGCTTTTATTTAGCCTTGCTACCCCGAAGCCCTCCGGGCCCTGACGGTCCTAATTGACCAATTGCTGAGGCGGTCTCCTCTGTTCACAGCTTGTATGGAAGGGCCTTCCTCCCCCTCCTCCTCAAAAAGAGCATAACAGTCTATATCATCATCCTCAAGGAACAAATTCTTCATGGCTGCCAATGTTTCATCTTCTTCGGACCCATACATAGTATCTTCTAGCTGGAAAGTCTGCTCTAGGCTAGGTATCGGAAACTCCAATGGATAGTAGGGGCCGCGCCATGGTGGCGACCAGTTCTGGAATTCCTTCCAAGTATAACTATACCCTAAGCCAAAGGTAGTGCCATGCTTCTTCAATTTGATGGGCTTAGTGATCCTCTGAAGATTTTTACCGAGCCCCTTTCAAGGCTCATATCCGCACCAATTCAAGATACTTTCGATCTTGTTGTCCCACCACTTGTCTTTGTCTATAGCGTTCACCCTTTTGATGTGGTGGTATGTCTCTCCGCCTACTCTCCCTCTTCCCCTGATCATTGGGATAGTCTGGCGACTATATATGGGGTTACTACCATCGCCATGAATGATCACCTCTTGGTGATTCCATTTGAACTTTACCACCTGATGCAAGGTCGATGCTACGGCTCCGGCAGCATGGATCCAGGGGCGTCCTAACAGCAAGTTGTAGGATGTCGGGACGTCTATCACTTATAAGTCAATGTCGAACCATGTTGGCCCCATTTTCAAGCAAAGGCTGATTTCTCCAATAGTAGATCTCTGGGACCCGTCGAAGGCTTTTACATTGATAGCCCCGTCTTTGATCTCGTGTAGGCCTTTCCCCAAAGTTCTGAGAGTTACAAACGGATAGATGTTGAGGCTCGATCCCCCATCGATCAAAGCCCTGGTGATGAAATAATCTTTGCATTGCACGGTGATGTGCAGTGCCTTGTTATGACCCAAACCCTCTGGCAGCAATTCTTCTTCGTGGAAGGCTATTTTGTATCTCTCCAGCACTTGCCCCACCATATTCGCCATTTCACCCCCGGTTATATTGCTGGGCACATAGGCTTCGCTCAGTATCTTCATTAAGGCATTCTTGTGAGCGTCTAAACTTTGCAGAAGAGCCAGGATAGATATTTGTGTCGGTGTTTTGTTCAACTGTTCAACGATCGAGTATTCCTTAGGCTGTATTTTCCTCCAAAGATCGTCGGGTCCTATCTCAATAGGATGTCCCGGAGCTTGCTTATCGGATTCAGTTAGGTGCTCTGGGGTGTAGACCTTTCCTGTTCTAGTCATTCCTTGCGTGGCAATCGTTTCTCCTGTCTGGGTCTTTCCTTTCCTCCGAGTTTCAGCAGTGTAATCCCATGGTATAGCATTTGAGTGGAATGGTGTTATTTAGTCATCGCTACTGGGATTGGCACCCTTGGCGGTAACACAGCAACTTCAAAGGGTGTAGGTGCCTTTGGAACCCCAAATTCAACTTCAATCGGCCCAGACGCCTTTGCAGAAGGAGGCACTTCAAATTCAAGCGGTACAGACATATTTACTTCATCGTCCATGGAGGGTTGATTCTGTACAACAATTGGGTTAAGGGTAACCGCTGGCCTTTTTGGTTCATCCCCTTCAGCAATCAAACCTATCGACCCTTTAGGGTCCCAATCATCCTCGATCTCGATCATATGATTGTCTCCACCTTTGTAGTCAGGCAAGGGGTTATTACGAACATTAGGAACGGGCTCCTTTGCTACAATGACCTTGTTATCGATCAGGGTCTGAATTTTATCTTTCAACGAACGGCACTCGTCAAGGGTGTGTCCCTTCATGCCGGAATGATACGCACAGGTCTTGTTGGGGTTGACCCACTGGGAGGGATTTCTGGAGCTTTGGCTGGGATGGGAGTGACGTAACCAGCAGCTTTAAGTCTTTCATATAGCTGGTCAATTGGTTCTACGATGGCTGTGTATTGTCTCGGAGGTTTACGGTCAAAATATGGTCTATGTCTTGGAAAATTTTAATGGGTGGGTGGTGATTGGTATTGATAGGGTTGAGCGTTATAAGCTTGGTAAACAGGTGCTGGTTGAGAGTATCTAGGTGAAGTGGGTTGATATGTGAGAGGTGGAGAGGGCTGGTAAATGGGAGGTGGGTAGGAGGGTGCGTGTGCCTGGTAATTTGGGATAGGCTGATATGTAAGTGGAGGTGATGGGTAAGTATGGTACTTTGGTAGTGATTTGGCTCCCTGTGCGACCATCATGGCACTTACATCTTTCTTCTTGGACGCGCCACCAGTTTGTAAAGCCTTATTGATCGCTTGCAATGCTTCAAGATTTGTAACCATACCATTCTTGATGCCCTCCTCGATTCTTTCTCCGAGTTTGATGATATCAGAGAACTTCTGACCCTTGATCAGCATCAACCTCTCATAATATTGGGGATCCTGAGCCCGAACGAAGAACCTATTCATTTGCTCTTCTTCCAGGGCCGGCCTGACCTTTGCAGCTTCTGACCTCCAACGAGTAGCATAATCGCGGAATGTTTCGGTGGGTTTCTTCTTCAAATTATGTATGTAGAATACATTTGGTGCATTCTCTATATTAAACTGAAATATATCCATGAAGTCTGATGCCATTCCTACCCAACTCGTCCATTTCTTGGGGTCTTGACTGATGTACCAGGACAGTGCATCTCCCTTCAAACTCCTCATAAAGAGCTTCATGCGGATTTTCTCATCTCTTCCAACCCCAACTAGCTTATCGAAATAGGTCCTCAGGTGGACTCTGGGATCTCTGGTTCCATCAAACATTTTGAACTTGGGAGGTTTGTACCCCTCCGGAAGTTCAACATCTGGTTGAATGCACAAGTCTTCATCGTTCAGCACCCCAATGCCTTTGCTACCTTCGACACCCTGGACCCGGCTGGTTAACTTCTTGAGCTCAGCTGCTAAGTTCCTGATGAGGGAGTCTTTGTCATCAGACTCGGGTGCATTTGAGATCGGTTGGGTGTAGTGAGGTATAGTATCCACAAAGATATGAGTGTTATGGGGGTGGTCGTTCGTAGTGTTTGGTGGCTCGGGAATGAGCAATGGAACGTTGTTGCATATGTAGCGGGTTTGAGCGGGAGCGGGTTGTATTTGTGGTTGCGAGGTGTTTTGTGGAGGTACGGGGTTTTAGGTGTTGACATCAGGAGTAGCAAGAGAGAATGATAGGCTTGCCAAGTTCTGAAATTGGTCCAACTCTTCCTGGAATTTCAGCAACTTCTGCTCAAGATGAGCAACACTTCCCTTAGCAATCGGGGTACCGTGAGAAGTTTCCTCCCTTTCAATCTCCTTTCTAGCACTTGTGTTTTCCATTCTTCCTTTGTTCTTGTTCCGGACAGGACTCTGAGGAGGAGGAGGTGGAGGGCCCTTGGATCTTGTGGAATATGCTGATGGTGCCAGAATGCATGAACTAACCTTTAAGGAAGGGAATAAAAAATAAAAGAAAAACCAAAAGGTAACAAGTTGGTATGGGCTTTGAGGAAAAAGTATTGCAGTATTTAAACACATTGTTCGAGAATATAAATCATGTCCTAATTTTGGTGACTCGTTGTGCCCGAGGTAGGCCTAGCGACAAATAATTTTGGAGAACTTATAATGCTAAATGCCTCGTTTTATTGATAAAGAATAAGACGAATCCAAAACAACTCTAAATGACAGAAAGTAAATATTAGTAGTGGTCATTGGCCTTATTACATCATTAAAGCAAAATAAAGGACTCCTAACTATTTGGTCCCAGAAGGACCTTCCCCAGATTTGGCAGTCTTGTCTCCCTCGAACAGCTCCACCAACTCGCGTAGTCCAAGCAGTAGGTAGGCTCGGGCCAGATGTCCGCCTGCATTTCCTTCAGCATTTTGGCAGTCTTGGATCCTTTTGATGAACTTTCCTTCCAACTCTACTAGACCCCATTCCAAATACCCTAACCGATTGTTGGCGCTGACAGCCATTTCTTTCCACTCCTCGATCAATTTCTGATGGGCTTCTTGCATTTCTTGATGCTCACTCTCACACTCTCGGATTCTCTTGCGCAGTTGATTATACTTAGCCTGTGTTTCAGCATGCTCGTCAATAATTCTGTGACCTTGAACGAACCTTGGTTGACCCATGCCATTATCTTCTAACCAACCCAAATAATGCGGCACACAACCGGCGTGGTACCTGTCTGGCTCAATGGATTCCCTCCCCAAAACAATTTTGTAATGACACAAATGCCGAGCTTGGCACCTGTGGGGGCTATCATCGTCTTGGAAATCAGCCCTGAGGTGACTCGTTTTATTGACCCTTGGTATAATTTGTTTTCTCCCATCTTGTCTCATAACTCGGAGAGGAACGTAAGGATAAGTCCCTCTCAAACCAATCAGTATGAGAAATGGTGCATCTCGGGATCGGACAATGAATTCATCCGTCGGGAACCACTCAAACATCCATTGCACCTGGCCTTCTTTTAGACTTTCGAACAATTCTACCCATCCTCTGGCATCCTCCGGTTGAGCAAACATTTTAGGCATATAATTCATGCGCCTTGGATGATGGAAGGCGATATGATCATCCCAATCTCTGCGTAGAATCTCTTGTTGGTATTCTCCTTTCTAGAGGTGTTCCATGAGCCATAGCTGAAGCAACAAATTGCAACCCTCAAAATGACTACCTTGTTGCTGACATTTGTCCAAGGCGTGGTATATCTCGGCGACGATGATGGGCACTATGCTAAATGTTTTCCCACCAATCCCTTCCATCAAAGTTTTGTTTACCATGGCTAGTCTGGTGTGGATCCTAGCCTTCTTCATAGGGAACACGATCATCCCCAAAAAGCAAAACATGAAAACAAAAACCCTTCTATGGACATGCCCCAATGAGGTGATAGCAAATTCGTCTGAATAGGTGCGGTATGACTTGCGATAGTCGTACCTCTCATATAGATAGTCGAACGGGATGTAAGAGTCTTTCAAACAGGTTAAGTCTGGGTTTTTCTTCAATCCCATCATCTTAAGGAAACCCCTTCCTTTGAGATTTTCTGTCATGAGCAAACCCGGAGTCTCCCAAGGAATCCCAGCTAGACCTCCTATCTCTTCAAGTAAAGGAGCCATTTCTAGATCACCAAAGCGGAACACAGATTTGTCACTATCCCAGAACAACGTTGCAGCCTCTATGATTCTGTTGTTAGGCTGAATCTCTAGGAGAGAAGGCAGATTCCCTATGTACTTGCGGACGAGTTTTTGATCACTTGAATGGAGGTCATTCCACCAATTCAGCAGCCTTGGATGGATGTTGGTTACCATGCCAAATTTGGAGATTTCGTGCCTCATTTTTTCTGCAAAACAGAGTGTTAGGCCCTTATCCCCACCAGACTCGACTATTTAAATCAATAATTAGCATAGCAAAGCACTTAAGTTCTCCAAATAAATGCACAGAACATGGAGGCATCTGTTTGGGTTTCAAGGAAACCCGGCAGACTTTGGACAAGGCTATCTTAATGAGTCATTATGTGGACAACATAACTGACCCGGCTAGGTTTGACCATGATACATGTACAGTTTGATGGAGTAAGGTTTCTATTTTGAAGTGCTAGACTGGTACCCTTGAGCGGACAACTCAAGAGGGAAAGGTACGGAACCGTCGACTACACCGTTGATCGACTGGTTTTACCGCAAATATGCATTTGCCAAATTTAGGGGGTGATAATATCGGAAGAGCGCAACCACTCATTATAAGCGTTGCTATAGGATTTTTTTTTTGGCACGAGTGGAGTATGATGTTGAAGATGCAATTTACAAGAATGAAACAGATTGACATGTATTTTTACGTTCATACAATAAAGTTACAATGATTGCTCAAAAATTACAACAACATTGATGGAAAAGCGATAAATGAAAGTAAAAAAAAAAAAGAAACAAGTCAGTTTCAAATAAAGACATTAAATAAAAGCAATAAAGGAAAGCAATAAAGTCATGTATAGCATGAAATGGTAAAAGCCTAAAGAAATCCCCAGCAGAGTCGCCATGCTATCGACGCCCCCTTTTTTCCTCGCAGAATCGGGTTCACGACATTCGCGAAGACAACTCTTTTCCCATTTTGGGAATTGGGTTTTTAAGAGTTTGGAGAGTCGCCACCTAATGATTATAGTGCATTAGGACACTTTTAGAAGAAAAAAGAATTAAAGATGAAAACCAGAGTTTGGGTAAGGGCTTGAAATTATCTCGAGAGGAAGGTGTTAGGCACCCCTCAAGATCCACTAGTGTGGTTCCCGGCAATGCAACAATTGTGACTTTAAATGCAAATGTAAACAAGCAAGCATTGCAAATATGGGAAAATTGTTACAAATAAGAGTGTGAAAAGGACTTAAAGGTGCTGAAATTTAGAGGATAAAAATTTTGTAATTTAAGAAGAGATACGCAATGAGGGGAGAGATCAAATAAGCGACACAAATAACTTAAGGAAATAAACAAAAGATGGAAGTTCAAAAAGTTTTGGACAGCTTTTGAAAAATCTGAGAATAACAACTAATAAAGAAGGAGGGGGGTCCTAGGTTTATACATTACATGGATCATTCGCATAACAGTGGAACTTAATTGTAAGCGAAGTGTTATCGTGTAATCATCATCTCCATGTCTACCCTTCCCACCCCGTTAAGGTATTAAAGTGCGGAATGGTATCGTTTACTTACCGCATGCTACTACCCGTCCCAATCCTATCAGTCCCGGGGTATTAGGAATTCTAATCCGAAAGGGGAAAGAAAGAGATGGAGGCCTTTATGGAGTTTAAAGGATAAAATTCTAATCGACATTCAAAACAAGTAGCAAGTAAAAGGGGATAACAAACAATCATACAAAGCTCGAATTAACCCCAGAAATCAAACAATCATTTAGTTTAGCATGCCTTAACAAATACTGGTTTGGTCTTAGATCAAATTTAAGCAGCGAGCGGACTGGTCCAACACATATATTTAGACAGAAAGTCTGTATTAGGCAACTCGGATATAGTTGTCGGATATTAAGGCATTTGACGCGAGTTGTTTTAAGAAAGCACTGATTTTTAGAAGGTAACTAATGCAAAAGTGTTTTTAAAGAAAATGGGGGCTACAGACTTAGGACAACATTAAAAAAAATGAATTTCAAAAAGGGATCGGAGGACTGTTTCAATTGTACATGCAGAAAGAGTAGTTGTTGAAATCCAAAAGAGGCAGAACTTTTAAAAAAAGTAAATTGCGGAGCTGATTTAAACAACGAGTTCAGGAATTGTTTTGAAAAGGAATGCATTTAGGCAGAATATTAGAGAAGTTGTGTTAGAAAATATATGCAAATTTGAAGAACTAGATTTTTGGGACAAATGCACACTGATTTAAAAGAGTTTTATCAAAGGTTAAAGTTTTGAAAACGTTACTAAGTCGGGCGTCTAAGAACCAATTAACCAATTATTACTGCTTTAAAAAGGGCCAAACGAGTTTGATGCAAAATCCTATAGGCATGATATCTATGTTATTGATTTTAGCACTTGTTAATGAACTGGTGAAAAGATGGTTGTTTAATTAATCCTAAAATTTGCCTAATGAATATGCGTATCCTATAGGCATGACATCTATTAGTTTTCAGGAAATTTTATACTCATATAGGCAGGATCTCATGATGCATAGTTACAGAATATGAGGATTAAATCCTATAAACATGCTTTCTAGGTGAGTTAAGCGTTAAATCCTATAGGCATGGTCTCTATGTGATTGAATCAGTATTAGAGCTCTTATAGGCAGGATTTCTAGTTTGATAAAATAAATCCTAAGTCATGGTTTCTACCCTTTGGATGCAAGAAAAAATAAAGACCCCTCCCACACCTTTTTACTATAATCCCCAGATTTCATACAAAATTATTACAAACCAATGAATCAAACTGGAAATTAAAAGATGCATCAAAAGCTAACAGCTAGATCCGAGGAGCCTAATTCAACCTTAATGTCTGGTAACATGCGATTGAGCCATTTCCGGGATTCAAATTTCCAAAGCCTTCTCTTTATCCAAGGTGTTTCAAAGTTCCACGGAATCTCAGGGGTTCCAGGCATTGCTTACACCCAGGATACCATTAGCATTAGAATAGTGCAGTGTGGAAGAGCCAGCTCTCAGGCATCCAAGTTCAGAGGGAGCTCAGGGGTCCCAAAGCATGACTTGCAAGAGAGGCGCAGAACTTATAGCTAGGAATAAGTGCAGAGTGAAAGGGAATCGTGGAGCCATGACAAGTGGTGGTCATACCTAGCCATAAAGTAGGCTGGCACACCCCTGCCATTTGTTTGGTTGCACAAGTTAGGAGCAGACCTTTTGAAGTCAGACCAAAGTCTGGATAGTGATTAGGACACTATCAGACCCAAGTCCAGGGCTCAAGCACATAAAAGGGGAAAGGGAGTGGGAATTGATTGAGTTAGGTATTCAAAGAACCCAGTTCAGGATCATAGACAACAATATTGGAGTACTGCTATGCCCTGCACAATAACTCACATACAAAAGGGGTAAGGGGGTAAGGGAATTCATAAAGTATCAAACTCACAACAAAAGAAACGATTGCACACATTATTTAAATACTGGACTATAAAGGAAAAGAGTAAACAAATGGGCAGAATTAAATGCATTGTTGTTGAGGCATGTAAACCAATTGAGACATACTAGTATAGAAGCAAAAGAGTGCAGAAGAAAGCATACACAGTCCACAGCAATGCAAGTATCAGAAAGAGAGAGAGTATAAGTGAAGGTGAATTGTGAACTCAGATTATTCTGTGTTCGTGTGTTCAAAGGGAAGGGAGGAGAGTATTTATAGTGTAAAAATAGGCAGAAAAATAAGGCAAGGATTGCAGTTCAGCAATAATTTGGGGAACAAGTATCAATTAGAATTAAACAGTATCAAAGACTTCCCTTATTTGAGGAATTAAATCAAATGGTAGCATGAAAGTGTTAAACAAGGAAAGAAATCACGCAGGGCTGGACATGGCAAATAAGGAAAGATTTTCAGCATAGTACGAGTAACCACATGCATTAGGGGTTAGGTTCATTAGACCTTAATTAAGGAAAGGTTTGTAAGAATCCTATACTAATGTAATTAAGGTAATGGGATCAAATCAGCTTGAGTAGAAAGGCAGGGTCGAAAGGAAAATAATTCAAACACGTCCAAGAAACAAGCAAAATCGAGAAAATAAAGGAAAGAATCAATTACAAGAGTGCAATCAGAATCACACTAAGGAAAAGTTTTGAAAATTACTCACAAGTTACAGAAAGAACTCAGTATATATATGCATGAATGCACAAATAATAGGCATGTGAAGCTAAGTTGTGGCAAAATAATAGCATGTAGCAGTAACTAGAAGGCATGATAGTCAAGTTTCAGTGCTTAACAATAGAGAAAAGATCAAAAACATGCAAAGAACTCAGGACCAAAAATAGTCAAGAGAATGGAAGCACACTGCAATTCAACGAACGAGTTGCACAAACAACTTCAAAAAGATTGAATAGTCCCCAAAGAAACTGGGGTTTTCGAAAATCAAATGTATTTAGAGGAGATGAGTAGTCAGACAAACAAACAGGTTTAGAATCTTGGGTAGGCCCCAAAAATTAGGGTTTTCACTCATGCTAAATCAGATATAGGAGAAGGTAAGTCAAGGGAATAATAAACAGATCCTCAAACAAAATCCCCAAGAAAATTAGGGTTTTCAACATGCAAGTTCAGATAGAAGATAATACAAGAAAACACATTAAAAGCATGTCGAGATTTCATAGAAGAGATGTTCGAGATAAAATAACGTGAAACTCTAGTTGAGGAAAATAGAGTTTCTAAAAGCAAACATTAAAGAATCTTTGAGAAAAACGCATAGAAGGTTCACACACACATAGATCCAGAACAGATCTAAAATAATTCGAAGGAATCTCAGAGATTAGGGTTTCGTAAGAAACCCAAGAGACGAGATAGGCTTTGGAAACTATTGATCTGAGCAGAGAAGTCAAAGATCGAACTCGAACGGCCATGGCAGGCCAGATAGAGGTTGAAGATGATCGAAGAAAAGCCATCGACCAAAGCTTGGTCGAGACCTTTTCAAGATCTGGTCATAGAACCTTAGAGATGAGACCATAGAAGCCATGGGAGGCCGGTGTAGGGCTCCGATGAGTCTGGGGAGCCATGGATTAGGGTTTCGATGGGAGGCAGCGGCTAGGGTTTTGAGAGAGCTCGAGAAACGAGAGCGTTTGAGGGTGGCGGATTGGGAAAATGAGATAGGGTTAGGCGGTTGTGTGAAATTAAAAAGGTAGAAGTAACGGTGGTCGTTGATCTAAATGATCAACGACCGAGATTTAAAAGGGATATGGGTTGGGTTGGTTCAACATGTATTGGGTCGGGTAGGCATGTTAATTGGGCTGGGTAATTGGATTTCAAATTGGGGCTGAAATGGGGTGCCAAATTGGCTAAAATTGAAATGCAATAAGGCCAAATCGTAAATAGCCAATTTTCCTCTTTTAATTTTATAAAAATAGTAATATTGATTTTAAAAATAAATTAAATGTACTTGGTAAATAAGTGTTATATAAATATTAATTAAAAAATGCCTGGGATTAATTTTATAAACATAAAAAGTCATAAATTACAAGATAGGCTATAATTGCAATTATATGCAATTTAGCTTTAAAATACCAAACAAATTTGTAAAAAAATACACAAAAATTAATTTAATTATATTTAGGTGTAAATGTGAAAATAAAATGAATTATTCACCAAAAATGATAATTTTGGGTATAATTATTGGATTTTGTTGTGTAAAATAGGCAATAAATTGGTTTAAAGAATCACTAAAAATGTCAAAACTCTTGGATGTGCTTATATATGCACCAATATGCTATTTTGAAAATATTTGGGTATAAAAATACTTAGGGAAAAATTGGGTATTAACAATCAGCCCTTTGTTTTATCTTATATACCCACTTGCAAGGTATGGATTTCTTACCAAGAGGTAGAGTAAGAATATCCCAAGTATTGTTGGCCTCCAAAGCTTGAAACTCTTTTATCATAGCCTCCTGCCAAGCAGGATTAGAGGCAGCTTGATGGTAAAATTATGGTTCTTGCAAGCAAAGATCGGAAGGCGAATGAACCTTAGAACTAGAGGCAGAGGAACAAACATAGTCATTAAGTTAGGAAGGAGGATTGTGAGTTCTTAAAGACCTTCTCAGAACAGGAGAAGGAGAAGAAGCACTAATAGTACTACTAGACAAAGAAGAAGGATCAAAAGAACCAGGAGGAGAAATAGGAGTAGAACAACTATGGCCACAATGACTAACGGGACCGGGAGAGGAAGAAGGGACTAAAGAGGGGGAGAACGCAAAAGGAGGAAATAAATGAGTAGAATAGGAGGCTCGGATGTGAATTCTGATGATTCAGTTAGCTTCGGGGGATGATTTGTGACTTAGGAGTGCAATCGGAATTGAATTTGGAGGTCCGGTGTAGAATTAGGTTTGAATTGGCTAAGTTCGAATTTTGGCGAATTCCGGTTGATAGGTGAGATTTTGATCCGAGGGTCGGAATGGAATTCCGAGAGTTGTTATAGCTCCGTTAGGTGATTTTGGATATGTCTGCAAATTTTTAGGTCATTCGGACATCGTTTGGTTGGGTATTTGATCGGAAATGCATTTCGGAAGTTCTTGAAGAACTTAGGCTTTGATTTGATGAAAATTGAGGGTTTTGATGTTAACAATGGCGTTTTGATGATTCGAGAAAGTTTGAATAAGGGAATAGATCATGTTTGTGCCTTTGGTTGAGTTCCCGGGGGCCTCGGGGTGATTCGGTTGGTTAAACAGAGAATTTTGAGTTTGGCTTCAGGTTTGGATTTGCTGCTTCTGTTGTTTCCGCATCTGCGGAAAAGGGAACGCATAAGCGGTTCCGCAGATGTGGCTATGGGGTTGCATCAGCGGTCCTGGATGGGGCTTGGCAACTTCCGCAGAAGTGGAAGGCAATCCGCAAAAGCGGACATCGCAGGAGCGGGTTGTGATCGCAGAAGCGGTCCTGAGGATTTTTGAATTTGACCGCAGAAGCGGTCTTTTTGCGCAGAAGCGGGAGCCGCAAGTGCGGTCTCCCAAGTGCAGAAGCGGATTTGTGGGAGGTTAATGAAGACCGCAAAAGCAGAATTATTGCCGCAGAAGCGGTCCCGCATAAGCGGAAGTGGAACCGCAGAAACAAAAAATCGCTATGGTAGAAGGGTTTATATCATTAATTCATCCGCGAGCTTATGTCATTTTTCCTCCATTGTGGAGCGATTTTGAGAGCTTGGAGGCGATTTTGAAGAGGGATTCAAGGGTTAATGATTGGAGGTAAGTTCCTTGGCCTAATTATTCAAGTTTATGGTAGAATTAACATGGAAATTGGTGGAAATTTATTGAAAAGGGGGTAAAGCTAGGGCTTGAGTTTTAATATTTCAAATTAGAATTTGATAGGCCATTTGAGCTCGGATTTGGAAGTTCTTGGTATGTATGGACTCGTGGTGAGACGAGGAATCCGTTAATGTAAGTTTCATAATTTTTTGAGAAGCGGGCCCGGGGCTCGGGTTTTGCTAGTTTCGAGATTTTTGCTATATTTCGATTGTTTTCGATTGGGTGTTGTCCCATTGGTATGTTGTGATGTATTAGCTCTATTTTTAGTTAGATTCGACGTGCGTGGAGGCCAATTTGAGGGTAAAAGGTGTCGCGAGCGAGGAATTTCACCGGTTCGAGGTGAGTAATACTTGTAAATGATATCCTGAGGGTTTGAAATCCCGGATTTGCACATCATAGTGCCGTATTGAGGTGGCTTGCACGCCGGATATGGGCATGGGGTAGAGCACCGTTGGGGGACTGTGACATGGTCCATCCCTGTTGTTGATTTTTTATCGCGTATTTGACTGAAATTATTTGTTATCATCATAATTTGGGCTGATTGTCGTGTTTGGGGCCTTGTGCCGACCTGTAGAATCCTTAGGGGATCTTTATGTGTTTTTCCTCACTTGTGTGCATAACATAAATTCTTAGTCATGTTTTCAAATATTAAGAACAATATAATAACTGTGTTTTATACATGAACCTTAAATGAAAAGGATATGAGGGCTGAGATCCCTATAGTATGTCACGCCCGATAGGCTGTGGACTTATTTGACTGAGATGGGTCGGGGACCCAGTGGTGAGGATGTTTCCTTGATATGGATCGGGCTAAACGCCGTAGTGATTATTATGTATTGATATTGAGGCCGAGAGCCTATTTTATGCCAATACTTGGCTGATATTGCGCTTGGGCTGTAGGAGCCCCTCCGGAGTCTGTACACACCCCCAGTGAGCGCCGTCGACGTTAAATAAGTGGAGCGGGCTGCACGCCGCAGTGGGTACTAAAGTGTACCGTCATATGCATTGCATTGCATTCATACATTTATGCACTATTTGTTGTTGTGTTATTTCTTGAGATATTTATTTGTTGTTATGATATTGTCTGATCACTTTCAAAGTGGATAAATTTGAGACAGTGGTAACAGTGACACTGTATGATGTAAATCGGTCAGGAAACAGTGGCTGACCAGAGATAAGAATATTGCCTGAAGGGCGAGCTATGAGCTCAGTTATGCATACTTGTTTGTGCCCTAGGGGCTGGCTTTTGTGCTGACTTGTACTACGTGTTTTCGCATTCCTTTGCTTAACTGTTGGAAAAAGATATTTTCAAAAGAAGTTTTGAACTAAGTTAAGATAATTTCTAAAGGATTTTTCACGTTTTTCCCTGTTTTCTCAAAGGGTTACACTGTACTATATAGCATGTTGATTTGCTTTACGTGGTTTATTGCTGCTCAGTTATTATTTACTCTTATTACCACTGAGATGGAAGTACTCACTTTACTCCCTGCACCTCGCGTGCAGTTGCAGGTATTGTTCACCCGGTAGTGGATTATTAGCTGATTGAAGATATACTAATGTAGTTGAGCAAGGTGACCGCCAGCGTCCGCAGCACCGCACTTCATCTTTAACTTTCCAGATTTTACTTTGTATATATACTATTGTCCCTATAGTAGTGTTCCTACTTCTTAGATGTTCGTGACTTGTGACACCCCGGTCGGGCTGAGTTAGGCTATAATGTTGATAATTAAGGTTCTTTAAGTTGCATTTTTCATCTATTTATGCTTAGTAAGTGTTAAAGAAACGAATTGGGTTAGTTGGCTGGCCTTTTCTTCACGAGAGGCGCCATCACGACTGGGTATGGAGATTGGGTCATGACAAGTTAATATCAGAGCCTAGGTTACTAGGTCTCGCAAGTCATGAGCAGGTTTAGTAGAGTCTCGCGGATCGGTACGGAGACGTCTGTATTTATCCTCGGGAGGCTGCAGAACCTTTAGGAAAACTTCACTTTCTTGGAATTCTTATCGTGCGTATTTGATTCAGCTTGAGATATAACTCTTGAAATTCCTTCCACACGTCTGTATGCGCACATGAGCGCTCAGTATTGTATGTGCCTTGATGGCTTGTGA